>QZWR01000501.1:0-10931 GCA_004114325.1 Zoophagus insidians | reverse complement strand
ACACCATTCACATCAAACTTCCCACTTTCAAACATATATTTGATTAATTCCAAATGTCCTTCATTCGATGCATAATGAAATGCATTCCATCCATCCTTATCAACAATTCCACAATCTGCATCTCCAACCTCCATCAACCATCGAATCACTTCAAGGTGTCCTTGATTTGAAGCTAAATGGAGTGATGTACTGCCATTGATATCGACACCATTCACATCGAACTTCCCACTTTCAAGCAAATATTTGATTAATTCCAAATGACCATTATTCGCTGCATAATGAAATGCATTCCATCCATTCTTATGAACAATTCCACAATCTGCATCTCCGAACTCTATCAACCATCGAACCACTTCAAGCTGTCCTTGCAATGAAGCTAAATTGAGTGATGTATTGCCGTAGGTATCGACACCATTCACATCAAACTTCCCACTTTCAAACAAATACTTGATTAATTCCAAATGTCCTTCATTCGCTGCATAATGAAAAGCATTCCATCCATCCTTATCAACAATTCCACAATCTACATTTCCTTCGTTGATTAACCAACCAACTAACGCAACGTGACCACGTCTTGCTGCAAATTGGAGTGTTATATTATCTTCCTCGTCGCCGAGCTTTGAGATTGAATATTTGTTCTTTTTCAACCAATTAAACACTTCGATATATCCTAATTCGGCTGCTCTTTTGATATCTCTACCACGTAAGAGGTCTAAAAATTCGGAAATTTCGACAAAACCAGCATTTTTGGCACATTCTTGCGCAGTCTGTCCATCCAGGTTCACAGTGTCAATATTTATTCCTTCTCCTACCAACCACTTCACCAGCGATAATTGCCCATTCATTGCAGAAACATGAAGTAGGCTATTCTCATTCTTATCAGTTATGTTTGGGTTATACCCTCCATACTGGATTAGCAACTTCAACTTGTTTAGATCTCCGTTACTTGCGGCTTCATGTAATCGATTGTTAATTTTCTCAAACATGACGAATTTGGTGAAATCAGCAAGGTTGTAGTCGTGTCGTTTGAAGTAATAATTGAGGCCTTTGAGTTAAAACGGTCGACGCAGGCTTGAATTATTCCCAATTAGGGTGTCGGGAATAAAGATAGTGGCGAAAACCAAAAAAATAGCATTCGAATAGTCATAATATTTTGGACATTCATGTTTTTTGCGAATTTTTCAAAAATTTAGGAAGCATTTATCAAAGTAAATAAATTTTACACTTTCAATTTAGAGCTCTCTGTTCTATTTACATAATATATTAACTGTTGCCCAATTAAAAGTTCACCCTTCTAGCAGCAACAGGACCAAGCTTGAATGTATGGCACGGGTTAGGTCACAAATCATGCTTAGTTGGCCTTTACCAGCACTAACAGAAAATGCCCAAAAATACACCAATAGTTGGGTTGCTTCAAGAGATGAAATATTGCCACGGATTTTGGTGTTTCAACACACACCTTGACTGCTTGGATCGGCAAACAACCAACTCCCATCCCCATCCTGTTGTCCTGGGAATGGCCGGCAGATTGGGACAAGTTGTTTGCTCTGGCCTATCTAGAAGCCACTTGGCCGGATAGAGAGCAATTGAAGCTACCAGTGTTAGAAAGTGATGCGCATTTTTATTAAGTTGAGGCCGTCAAGACATGAAATAGTAATAAATGGAGCTCACAATTAACAATAAATATTAACTCGGAGCAACTGGAGTATTCTGTACACCTCGGTTATATGATCGGAAATTTTCTTTTTATTTTAATTAATTCTGGTACAGTTGTAAAACTTTGTGGAATTTTTTTTTCAAACAATCAAATCCTCTTTGTAATTTCAGCGCGTGATGTTAAATTACAAGGTTTATCTCAGTTTTGCTTGAACTAACGGTGACTTTTAAAGAACTTTATAAAACCAGAGTTATTATTCTCATCGACGATAAAGCGTGCCTTTAGTTGAAGCTGAGCGAAAGAGATATAACGAAAGTGCATCAAGCTTCTTTGCACCTTTTTATTTTCAAGGATTGAAGTACAATGGACACCTTGAAAAGCATGTCTTATGGGTATTATTAATTTTATAGTTGTCTAAAGCATGAGGACCTGCTCGGCCGCTGATAAGATGTTTTCATCTTGTATTGCCTTGACTGAGGAGGATATATTGAAATTCTTGAGAGAAGAAAACGCTATAAATATTATTGCTACAACTGATTTAAAAAATGTACTTGAATGGTACTTTGGCTATAGCTTTTGGATTCATAATTCCATAATCAATCCGTGGTTGGTCGAAAGAAGTTGGGTCTTACTGGGTCGATACTTCGTCCTCATAAACATTAAGCAGATTGCTTGAGCGTTTTATTCGTTCGATGCTTGAAGATTTATCAAATCTTCCACTTATGGATTGGCCAGTATATATATTAATAAAATCCAATCAATTATTTCTCTTTCGGAGGCTATTGCACTACCTTGGAACTTCTTGCATATACTAGTTATCTGTCCTGTAAATCCTCAAACAGCAAATAATTGTTACAATGTATAATTAGATTTAACTATTTATCCCAAGCAATGAACTCAAGGTGCACTGGCAGGAGTAATTCAATAAATTTTTCACTAGAACTACGGATTACATTAGAAATAAGGAAAAACCTAATGTGCAAACTTGTTAAATATTGCAAGTATTGAAGTATCCTTGCAAAAGTACTGTGTCCACTTTCGTTTTCCCTGAATTCAGACATGAAGTTAGTTATCGTATTACTCTCAAGCGATCCTTCCATATCCTCTTTTTGGACAATGGTGATGTGATATTCTGTTATAGCAGAGTCGGGGTTTTGGTAATATACTCTTTAAAATTCAGTCGAACAAGAGAGCTACATGCATTGCACTAACTTACACGAAGGATTCACACACTCTGAGAGAAGTCGCCAACACTGTGCTTAAGGAGATCAAGAATAACTATTATACTTCTAATTATAGTAATTTTGAATGCTTACTGATTGGTGTTTTATTTGGTGGAAAACCATTATCAATGTTTGCCTCATGTTGAGATATAGCATGCTTGTAAGTAGTTATCCTACTTACTAGTGTATGCTACGATCGATAAAGAAACAGTTTAGCAAGTCACATCTTCCAAATTTAAAGAGTTTGTATAACTTGACAAGGAAGAAAATAATTATTCAATGAAGTGTATTTCTGTGATACATCAAATAATGCTTTGACAACGTTATATTCCTTTTCGGTAAATTTATCCGAACGTATGGAATATTCCAACTTTTAATCAAAATATTTGTTGCTAGTAGTTGGAGTTCAAAGGAAGGATTTTGCATCCATTGGTGCAAGACCTTCCATGACATTGCTCAGGACTGCAGACTCGAAACGAAACCAAAGGCTTACAACAATTGATGAATAGATGTTGAGGTCAATTAGCCAAAAGGAATATCATATAAAAACATGGGGAGATAATTCGTGTAAATCAAGGTTATTTTCTTGGCACCATATGGGGAAATAGTCAATGAAAATGATGTAATATATTAAAACATGTGAGAGTAGTGAGAAAGTCAAAATTCTGGGACACCCATGAATAACTACTGTTAACTACCACTGGGAATGATGAACACCACCTTAATAGAACTACTACCACGATTACCGTTACCAGCCATAATACTATAGCAGGCAAATTGTGTCTGTGAGGAAGCAGGTGTGTATGGTTACGATGTAGTTTGTAAAGGTGGAAATGCGACTAATTTATTTGATCTTGGTTGGAAAATAATTCCAACTGGGAAAGTTGTTGACCAATCATTTCGTTGAAGATTTCGATAATAATGCACTTTTAAAAAGGTAATTAATTATTAAACTTGTAAATCTTACCTCTCTCTCTCTCTCTCTCTCTCTCTCTCCCCACTCGCTTCCACTCCCCTCTCTTTATAATCCTAAAATTGCAAATGGATAAACTTATTAATAGTTATCACGATAAAGAATCCTCTCCCTCCTCATCTTCTCCCATCGCTTCTGTTGATAATTACCAGAATAACCGCCGTCAACCTTCACCATCGTTTTATAGAGACTCACTCATCTCTAACGCTTCTTTCCATTTTACTTATGGTAACTCTACCGATCCTTCCCTCACCGCTCCTGCTGTTACCACAAGCAAGCTATCACCACTGGCTAACGACAACGAACTTGTCCCCAAGGCAAGTTTGACCTCTATCTATAATGAATATGGAAGGCTTGAAACGAGGGGATCAAATGTTTCTTTAAATTCCGAATCTCCCTCGGTTCCTTCTGTGTATTTTAAGAACGAATCGTCACCAAAAGAAGAAACTTTTTTATTAAGCGATAAACCTAACTGGAGACCAAGTACTGACCTGACCAACACCACCACTACGCCGTCAGAAATTAATACTACCCAGATCAACAGTTTTTCCAGACCATCTCAAAGCGAAAGATTACCACCACCACCTGTACCCCCAAGATTATGGCTAGACGAGAAGAAACCCATAACTGAAAGTCCAAGTCGTCATCATCGTCGTGGTAGATGTTGTAGTTGTTGCGGGAAATGCTGTACTTTAAAAGCTTGCATATTGATAATCATAATTTTTATGATTCTGCTGTTGTCGGGGGTGTTTTTTGCTTGGCCAAGAGATCCTACTATTAGCTTACAAGATGTGAGTTATCAACCAGTCGCAGGAGCAATTAAGCGCTTTGATCTTAGCATTCCGCAAAATTACACTATTTACACTTCGAAATCTTACCAAGCTAGTATGATGATAGATAATGGAAATTTCTTGCCATGGCCTCTTGAATCTCTTACTTTATCGGTGTATGATCTTTTGAGCAATGAAAAAATTGGAGAAGGGAATTTGAACCATTTTCCCCTGCCAATTAAGAAATCAGGAATTATCCTGAATATTCCTTTTGACATTTATTATACTACCAAGAATTTATCGGAACCAACGTTGAGACATTTCATTACGGCTTGTAGTGGAGAAAAACCTAAAATGCCTTTACGATTGATTCTCAGTTTCGGTATGGGCGTATTTAAATCTTCGGTGGTGGAATTGCCTGGACTCTTGACCTGTCCTTTAGGCTTGGAACTGACCAGAGACCCACAAACAGGACTTGTCGTGGGAGGTTAGATATTTTTTGTAGATAATAAACTTACTACTGCTGCTGCTGTGTGAATGTATTTAATTAATTTTATTTTCAATTTGTAACAATTCGCAAAATTGGACTGTTTGGGGATTACTCTGTGGAAGTTCTATTTCTCTGGTTTAGAAACCTTACTATGAAAAATATTACTAGCTGCTTCCAAATCGGAAGGTTTCATTGATTTCCATATGGGATCACTGGCTGGAGGTCTGGTCCTTTCAAACACTTGACAAGAGTTAACCTTTAAATCTTGAACATTTGCATTGACCCATTCTTGCGCCAAGTTGATTAATCTACATTTCTCGATCAGATCAGATGTTGATGAAAACCAGTGTTACTCAATTGATTCTGCCTGAGATGGTAATAAACGGGGTCTGGAATCTCTAGAAAACCAAGGATTCAAAGCTTTAGTAATGGCCAACCATTCCGGATCAAATTCCAATTCTCCTGCTTGTTTGTCCGGAATATCGATAAATTCGATAAATTTTCTCCTAGGAAGACATTTATCCAATGCCAGGAAAAGCGTCTGGCTTGCTCTTTCTTCTTCATCTTCCAACTTGGGACGTTTTCTCTTTGCCTCTCCCTTCGCCTCATCCTCATCAGAAGAAATACTCAAAGGAATCTCTAAACTTCAACAATTACCCCAATAACTCAAAATTACTATTACCAGAAGCAGCAGGCGGATTATGCTTAACAGTAGCGGTAAAGCGTACGTGTAAATGAGCCGAGTACCAACGTTCTGGCCTTAGTGTATCCAACAGCATTCTATTAGGCGGACTTCCCAAGCCTCCCATTCCATGGATCTTTACTGATTAACATATCAAGTGAAGAAATTGAATCATACATCCTTGGCAAAATGGGGTTTTTGCTGGATTAACCATTCAACATTGCCAAACCTTTCAACTCCCTTGGGCCAATCATGCGAAACAAACACATTCAACAATTTTTTGAGCTAATTTTTCACACAGATAGGTTGAGGAAAACTACTGGATTTTACCAGTGATAATTTGAACACTTCGTATTGGCGAACATGGTAAATACTCTTACATTCATCATCATTAAACCTTTTTTCAGTATGTCCTATTTACGTTAAATTAATATTATCCCGGTCAATCAATAGAATTAAACCTGAATAGTAATCGTATTTCTTGTAAATTCCTGAAAGTCCTGCTATTCTTAACTGACCAAACCTCAGGACGCCAGCCCAGCCCAAGAAATAGATATTTGGTGCCACCCAACCTCCATGGTATCTTTTCGCTGTTATTATGCGCTCATTAAAGAAGGGTTGGTACAATTCCCAGAGGTGATTACTGGCTTCATGATTACCACCAATGAAGATGGTAGGTAAAGGTGCAACTTTGGTGCCCTCGTAGTAAGCATGGAAATCCTTTAAATCCCGATATTTCCGTGGACAGGCTAAACATTCCAAATCTGCTAGGTTTCTGCAAGCCTTCCCTCCATAAAATCGCATTATAACTATGTCAAATAAACCAACCTGGAAATCTCCACATATTATCAACAAATCTACAGTTTTTCCATCTTGTTTTTGCTGTTGCTGTATACGTTCATATATAGCGTCCAAGTCTCCATGTCCACAACCTTGAACTGCAATCTATTGCCGGTCCATGATAAATTATAGGAATGTACTCTCATTGGATAACGATTCAAAGGTTGATGGTGAAAGAAACGACGAATACCAAACATTTATATTCAAAAATACTGTGCCTTTTTTCAACCTTTCCGAATTTCCACCCCCCACTTACCTGGAAACAAATTTGATGCCTTTGTTTGGGATTAAGAATAATGTTGGTAAAACACCATGAAAAGGTTAAAAAGTAATACCAGGGATGATTGTGACTGCTTGGATGTAGATTTTATTTATAAGGAATAGAATTCCGAAGACTATCTCGAATTTCAAATTTGTTGGATGTTTGAGATATGCAATTAAGAAGTAAATGAACAATCATTGCAATAGCAACGAAAAAGAAGGGGAAATATCAACAGTTTGCTTCATATTGACGATAATACCAGTAAAATGGACCTAATTCATTGAACTGAAGAATCTTTCACTCGAAAACCTCCAAATGACCAGGAATTGAAGTCATAGCAGAATTGCTACTCATATTTAACAACTCATTTATATTTCAGAAAGTTGGTTTTGTAGTCCTATTATTGGGTTGTTGAAAACCTTCAAAGTTGGACGATCTGCTGAATGATTTAGATAAAACTGAATTGATTTCTTGGCTTCTAGTTCAGTCAAACGCGGTAATCGATTAGTCAAAAAACTCTATCTGGCCTGCGATACTCCAAAAACAAATTAATCTGATTAATGGGGCTTAATCGAAAGCAATCTTTTGAAACATTATTAGATTACTTCTTTTCAAGTCAAAGTACGCTAAACTGAGGATTAAATGATTAGTGATAAATTGCAATATGTTTTACATAGATTATATGACTAACTCATTGCCCTGGAAACCAACAACAATTTGGGAAGCCTAAAACTATGAAGCCTGTTCTTTGGCAAGTTTTGAGAATTCAAACACAAATTTCGAACTTTTAATTTTAAACGTCACTTATTGAATAATTATTAGAATAAAAATATCATTTTCCTGCAACCTTTTGTCTATAAGTATGTGATCGCCAAATGTGTTGATGACCAGCGACATGCTTTCGCTTTTTCTTGACTCTTCCCCAGGCCTCGAGGAAGGTGACTGGGAGGACTGAAACAGCAAGGAATACAAGCACACCCAACGATCCAAGTCCAGTCAATGGGACCAAGATCCAAATCACCGCCATGACCACTCGCGAGGCAATTCTGACATTCTTAGAAATTCGAGTTTCGCCCTTTTCATCCAAACTCTGGTGTAGCGTTCCCATAAAGGCCATGATTGCCAGGGTTAGAGCGCAAGAAACACAGAATATCCAAATCACTGGGGCATGAACGGGTAAATCTTCGGTTAATTCTGACTCATTACTAATCTCGGCAGCCGCATGAACTGAGCCATGACTTTCACTGCCATGGGGGGAAAGTAACCAACTCTTCGACCTATCCGCCACCAGCTCTTTCATGGAACCTCCCATGGCTGCAATGGTAGCAGTTAATGGAAGATGAAAGTTTGACCATAATAAGCCAGCCATACCATGACGCTTCAAAGCATGAACATATCTCAAACCACCATCGACTCTAAAGTAAATCCAATAAAGATTAAAGGCGATTAATAATCCAAGGGCAGCTTTAAAGTAGCGTAAATCAAGACTGGACGAATTGTTTCGATAAAACAGGGCCAAGACGGTTTCTCCCAACACGATGATAACAAAGGTACCGAGACGCTCAATGTGGTGCTCATGGTGAATGGCCAGGGCATAATCATCACCTGGAAGCCATTTCTGCCTACACGCGAGCAAAGCAAAAGAAAACGCAGCTGAATCAATAATGAAGGAAACACACCACAGAATTGTCCTTGGTAGGGGGCTCAAAAAACTACTAACCAACCAAATTACCGCAGAGATGGTCACAATAATGCGATAATAAGTGAGGATACAGCGAAACCTGGAGTCATTCCAATCCAGCAGAGTATACATAAGCACCAAAGTAATCCTTGAAAAGAAGTAAAACAATGCAAATAATCCACCCGAAGCTTCCAGTGCATCTTTTGCCGTGACTGATAGTCCAACCATTAGAACCATCTTCCAAATTAGGTGCATCAGTTGCAAGGTGTCATCAGCAGAAGTGATATTTAACCAATAATGCATGTCTGACCAAATTCTGAAAACCACAACAAACAACAGGACGTATTGTCCCAGGGCTTGCCAAGTAGCTTGGATTAAAACTCCGTCTGCCAGGATGATAAGACATCCCACAAACACCAAATCCCAAAACAACTCTGACCAGGTGGCCTTCCGTTCCTCATCATCAAGGTATAACTCGCCTTTATAAATAAATTGACTAACTCGAGGAAGTTGAAACATGAAGGTATGTTCGGGAGGTCCTTGTAGCAATTCCGGGATTTCCGGCGAATTTTTTCCCACCTCGATTTCCCTGGGTTTCACAATTACCTCTGGGCTTGCCAACTCCGCACCACCGCCAGCCGTAAAAGCAGCACTTCCTACTCCACCATTTGTTCCTCTAACCGGTGCGGTTCCATACCAATGTAGATGACCCTTACTACTTTCGCTGCTACTACTTTCCTCGCTTAATGCTCGCGCTCGTTTCAACTGGTGAAACTCTTCTGTAGCTTCCAATTCTATCGGAGCAAGTGACATTTTTTTATAGAAATGATAGGTGGGGGTGTGTGTTGTGGTTTCTTCGTGATTAATTCGTTAAAAAAACCAAGAATTTTCTTGTTAATTCATCAAAATTCATCAGAATGATATTTGAACTTTGGCAATGACGTTTTTAATTATGGGACTCTGTCGTGTTGGGAATAACAAGCTAATCTACAACCCTTTTTTACATCGCTAGAGGGTCTTGACAGAACCACTTCTCTATTGAGTATCCTCGGCATCGCAAACCCTGTGCACCTAAAGCGTTCAAATCACCTCTACCACATTTACAAGGGGCGACTACTCCGAGCACCTTGCGACATTTGTAAGAGCAATCGGTTCAACGAGAGATGCAAATAAGGGTGTTGCCACATCCGCGGGTAGAATCACATCCTTGTCCTAGGCTCAATACATTGGATTGAGGAAGTGCAGACACTGAGAGAGCTAGAACGGTCAATAAGAGAGGAAAATTGCAGGCTGAGAATTGTAACTAGTAAGAGATGGTGTTTTTTTTTCAATACCTGTTGAACGAGGATGATTTTAATTGTTGACATTACCGCACTAACCACATTATTAATTTTTGCATTTTCCGAGTGAATTTAAATAAACCGTGTAACAACTTATTTTAATCATTACATCCTTGACAGTCGACAATATAATTTGATTAAAAGGTAAGTCAAAGACATCGGAAAATAATATTTCAGGGTAAGAGTCTTTTAAATCCTCAGAAAGTTGTCAAAAAACGAAGAACACCGGCGAGATCGAAGAGCAGAGCAAACGGAAGACGCAATTCTCATTTCGAATTGCTGAAGGGTACAAATGTAGTAATTGTGGTGAATCTGGGCATAATGCTCAAACCTGCAGGAAACAATAATCTGTGTCAGAGACTGGGGGTTGTCTCTGATATGGTAGGGCAAATATATTTTCCTGATGGTTCTTCCCTCAGTCGCCTCCGAGCGACTCCTTCGGTCACTGGTGGGAACCGCAACTCCCTCTCCCCACCCTACCCCCCACCTCTCTCGCCTTCAAACCCTTCTCAAACTGGAAGCCTCAACGCTCCCGACAACAACCACAAGCCCCCCGCCCAACGATCTTGGGCACAAATAGCAACACCAATCTCTGTTCCACCCAACGCTGATCCCAGGATCTTATCTCCAGAAACTGAGGCTAAGATCCGCGCTGCCTATGCAAAGGCGAACTTGGTATTATTTCGTATGGCTTCTGGTCCTACACCCTGGACGAGGTAGCCCTCGCCGTACAACGAGCCCTCGGCACAGTCCTAGCTAGTGCTTGCTGGGACCCACGCTTTAGACAAAGCTGTTTGCTTGGCTTTTGCTCTGTTAGCGAAGTGAACCGCCTTTGTCAGTTCTAAGTCTCTATTCGCAACGTTCCCGTTTTGTTTGATTTCTGTTGTCAAGGACTGGGGGAAGTCCCGACATGGTGAGGAGTGAGAGAATGAAATATTAAATAATAAAAGAAATTTTGTAAAGGGGGAAATCGTTATTCTTTATTATTTCGTGGAAAAGCAGCACACTTTTAA
>QZWR01000500.1:0-11014 GCA_004114325.1 Zoophagus insidians | reverse complement strand
TGAAGGTGGTGGTCGCGGGCTTACCGGCTAACTAACTATATAGGTATGTCGTAGAAGGTTTACCTCTACACGAGAGTGAAGATGGATGAAACACAACAAAACTGCAGCACAAGTACCCAATATAGTCTTCTTAACAGGCGACATGTGCGTCGCGTCCATGTCGCCGCAGCAGTGCGCTCATTTGACGCATCAAGGCTGCTTGTTTTGGTGCGCCAATTCTCGCTTGACTAGTTCGTTGTCTTGTTCAAGTGCCACCATTAGAGACGCAAAACAAGGCGTCAAGATGTTAGATGTTGATGATGATGGTGATGATTATCATAAGATATAAACGCCTTGTATAGTAAATACAATAGAGCAATAGAGATGAAAGTAAAGAGATAAATCTAACACAATAAAGGACGAAGGAGGAAAGTGAGAAAATTTGTAGCCAAAAATGACGACAATTTGATTGCGGTCCCATTTGACGGTGATAATGATTGTTTACGTAAAAACAAGGATTACTTCAAGCCTATATTTACCTTGCGTATTCTTTAATACGCACACAACAAAGAGCATCGACGACTGACTGACTACCAGCTGCATCATCATTAACATATTCACTTGGATGAGCCTATTCGGAGGAAGAAGAAAAGGACGACCATCACAGTCCGCCGAGTAAACAGGCGACAACGAGGACAAAATGCGAAAGAGCAATGACGTCGTTTCGTGAAAAGTATAGCAAACGATGCAGAAATTATACAAAATTAACAAAACGCACGCGATGATGGCCGAAATATACCGCCCATTACTACACTGGGTAGGTATATACCGCCAATACTGGTCGTGTAGTAGTGTGTTGGTCGCGCGTGATGCTCAAAATGTGTGTGTGTGCGCGAAATCCAGCTCAAAATAAAAATAAAAATACTAATGCAATAACAAGCCGACCGGCCACAGCATCGACAGTGTCTAGTTGATTAACAGCAGCAGGTATTATTTTTTCTGTCCGACGGCCAAAAACGTGAGCTTGATTAATATGTTATCGTCACCAGAAGAAACAAAGATGCGCGGCGGCTCGTTTGTCAGAGATGAACGAAAAAAACCGCATTACTTTCTTTTGTTTGCGGCTGTTTCAATGCCGCCGATGTTCGTAATAATTAACAATTAAAATTGCCTAAAATAAATTAGCCTTCATCGCTATTATACGTGTTTCGCTTTACGTTATTCCTGAAAAAAAACAACGCAACGTTGATGTAGTAGGTATGTAGCAGAGTTATATCAACCAGATTGAGTGAGCAGTCACTAGTTTATTAGCGCTGTCATGATGATCATTAAAACGCGTTAAAAATTAAAACAATTAAAATTAAAAATAAATCATCTATATAAGAAAACAAAAAAACACGCTTTTCCACCATTTTGTTACTACTACTACTACTGAGCCGCGTGTGCTGATACCTGTAATAAGTGTGCTGGCCAGTCATCAGCAACACGCGCCATCGGCCATCGCCACCACCACGACGTAAAAAAGACGATACCACCGTGGTGCTGTTAGTAAGGCACACGTAGGTAACACAAAACAAGATAGTGCCAACAGCTAACGACATGACTGTTGCTATCTGTTGTCTGTTGCCAAGTGGCAAAGGTCTCGACTTTCTGAGCCTACCGGACAGTAAAAATGATGACGATGGCCACGCACACACACACGCGTGTATTCACCGCAGTTATTGTAGGTAGGTATTCGTGGTAGTAGTGGAAGTAGAGTAAGTAAGCCGGCGTGTAAATGTAATTCTTTTTGACCTTAACGACGCATTAGCCCGATGGTGATGGTAGGGTATCCATTTCGCCAAAAAGTGTTAAAAAGTGCGTGAGAATCAAGAATTATAATAACAATGTGATAATAAAAATAATAACAAAATTATTATAGCTGCCGCATCAAGTGCCGGTTCTGGTCTAAAAGACCAGGTGCAGCACAATATAACCATCGTCACTACATATTTTCTTCGATGTGGCGATATACATTACATACCATAAAAATGCGTTAAACGAGACAGCACGACAAGTGGCTTCGAATGTACACGCGTTTTTGACTTATACCCCCCATCATCAAATTGTTTTTGGTGTTGACATATAACTTTCGCCATCATCGTCGCTGATGACAGTAGTAGCCAGTAGTCATTCACGCATTATTGTATATATATGTATGTATGATATACCTTATAGCCTACACCTGCTTGGATGTGCAGCCTATTATCATCACTACTGCTACTGTTCGCGGAGCCGCTTTTTCAAGTTTTGGTAGTTGACAAAAAGTCAAAAGCCAAAACAATATTTTGCTTATTATAAATAATAATAATAATAATAGCTTTTTTGCCACTTGTTGCTCCCCATCAGCAGTAGCAATTGATGTTTTAATATTGTCATTACCTATATTACTATCATTAATAAATGGCAGAGCCGTCAAGGTTGATGATGATGATGGTGGTGGTGGTGGTGGTGGTGGTGATGGTGGTGGTGGTGGTGGTGATGCTGATGATGCTGGTGGTGTTGATGCTAGTGGTGATGGTGGCGCTGCTCTTGATGGTGGTGGTGCTGCTCCTACTGATGGTGGTGGTGGTGATGCTGCTGGTGATGCTGCTGGTGGTGGTGATGCTGGTGGTGATGCTGGTGGTGATGCTGGTGGTGATGCTGGTGGTGATGCTAGTGGTGGTGAATAGTAAGTTCCTGCTGATGATGGCAGGCAGAGTGGTAGAACAAGGTAAAGTAATAATCACCAGTCAATTAATCAAGAAATATAGAGACGGTACAATTATTAGGAAAAAGAAAATAATAATAATAATTAATTTTGATTTATTTAAACTCCCAGTGTGTGTGCTCACTAATCCAACAAATCATGATGATAAGTACGTTGCTGCTGCTGCTGTTGTTGTTGTTGTGGTGGTGGTGGTGGTGGTTGAACACCGCCTGGTTGATTAACAACACCATATGCCTGATTATTAGGCGGAGGAGGATAAGCGGGATAATTCTGTGGTGGTGGTGGAGGCTGCTGTGCTTGGGGATAATACTGCTGTTGTGGTGGTGCTGGAGCAAGTCCCATTTGGTGATAATAATTACCCGTAAAATTATCCCCAACATTTTGTCCTGCTGTTCCTCCAGCGAGGTAATGCTGCTGTTGAGGAGGTTGCTGCTGTTGAGGAGGTGGTGGTTGCTGAGGTCGAGCAACATATCCAGCCTGAGCATAGTACTGATTGTTCCATCCGCCTGCATAATGGGGGAGATCGGGGTAAGTCCCACTACGCTCCAGTGGAAGTCCAGGAGCAGTCGGTGCCATGGAAGACGGCTGAGATGCATAAGCAGACGTGTACTGTGGTGGCTGCTGTTGCTGCTGCGGATAGGGCCGGTAAGGAGGCTGTTGTTGTGGCATTGGTGGTGGTGGGGCTTGTGGCTGGGGCTGTTTCAGGTTCATCTTAGCAAAACGCTCTTCCAGCATTCGGAAATTCTCAACAGCACTGGAACTGGTTTGCTGTTGCTGCTGAATCGGCGACATAACCCGAGCTGGGGCTGCTTTTTCGTAAAGTCTGCTCGATTCGACATCGCGGGCCAATCGTTGACGTTCACTACGGCGTCTCGATATCTGCTCCCTCGCCTCATGAAGTAAAGCTTGAAGAAATTCGGACAAATCGGCGTAGAAATGGATGCCTTTCTTGAGACTCTCTTTGACCTCCCGATAAGCCTCACCACTGCTCTTCAATCGTCGCTCTAATTCTTCAATGCCTTTTTCTGCGCGCTCCCAACCACGCACAATGTGCCTTCCATCGCTGCTATCAACCAAATTCTTAAATGCCTCGGTAAGTTCACCAACTAATTGTTGCTGTTTCAACAAGGCTTGCATCAAACGCTGGCGATGTGCCCTGAATTTCTCCAACTCACTATCAAACAACTGACGCAGCTGTTCTTCGTTGGTGGGGCGACGATGAGCTGCCAAGAGGGCATATTGAATGTCATCTTGTTGCACCTTCGCTCGCAGATCCACCAAAGTATCGTTGCGCTCTTTCTTGAGTCGCTCCAATCGCTGTGTGATTTCTTCTACGCGATTCACCAGCGATGACAGCTGACTGGCGTGATCCAACTCCAACAAATTCATTTCCTGGCCAGGACGACGTCTCTCTGCACCATCTGCCCCTGCTGTTGCTGATTCAGTGTATAACTTTTCTAGCTCAGGACTACGGGGGCCCATGCTGAGCACATAAAAGGATTCCTTGTTTTCTTGAAGCAATTGAGCTACTTTACGATCTGACTCTGCGGCCTTTTCTAAATGAGTGCGGTGTTGGCGTAGATCGTCCCGTAGCGCTGGATCAGGCGGTGATTGGGTCCACATATCACCATATTTGGTCTTCATACTCTGCCATTCAGTGGCTTCTTCATCAAGTAACTTTTCCACCTCATCGGCAGTTTCCCGGGCACCTTGTCTCATTACCTCCAGCTGTTGCGCAAGATCCAGCACCCGGCCTTCCGTGTCTTCTTCCACGTGGATCCAACCGGCTATTCCGCGAATCTCGTCCTTGGGTTCGAGTAGTTCAGAGCTCATTCGTACCACAGAGCCATCTCCGCGGAACCGTTCCAGACTTTTAGGCAATCTCATAAAGGCATAAACGCCCACCAACTCCGCATCGGCTTGTTCACACTTTTCTGTTACTTCCCTGACCAACTTGGCCTTGTCTTCTGAATAGACCGAGGCCTGTTCGTGCACCTTGAGCGGGATCAAACGCTGGAAGATGGGAGCGCCGATTATACGCTGAATCTCGCCCTCAGCGTACAAATCGCTCATAGACATTGGTTTAACCCCACAAGATTTATCCAATGGCGGTAGAGCATCGACCTGAGGAACACTGGCATGATATATCATATCATTATCCTTTTCTGCGACAGATAAACGTTCCAATAGTTGGATATGAAGCGCTCTGGTAAGCTCACAAAGGGAAGTTCCTGCATCGGGTGGAATTGTCGGACAGGCGTGATGGGAAAAGTTGTTGGAGAACTGCTGAGCTAAACGGAAGGCTTCTTTGGAGTACTGCTCAGCGGCTCTTAACCTCGCCACCACTTCACCATAGAGCCGTTCATTATGACAGGCATTTGCACGATGTCTGTGAGCTAACGCTGTAAAGTATTTCTGTTTAATTTGCACCAATTTTGCCCAATCGCTGAAGAAAACGCCTTTTCCCAATCCCTCGTTGATTCCATCATAAACACTTGCGTACTGCCAGGAAAGCCAGCCAGCCAGTTTAGCACGTAGGTTTTCACCTTTTCCTTCACCGCGCTCCAAGAGACATTCCTGAGCCTGCGCGAGCATAAGCGATGCCAAAACTTTGACAGTATCTTTGCTGAGATCGGTGGTGGGAGCATGCAAAAAATTATCATTGACGTAGGTAAATATTCCTGCACATGCCTGCAAACTCTTGAAGGTCAAGGATGCAGCTTGCGGGTTACTCTCCGCACCCGTAACTGTTAGTCGCGGCTGGGCTGAAGCAATAGCGGATATGCAAGCAGCAAGGTTGAAAAGAATACAGGCTTTCTCATATGCCAAGGAATGTTGCGCTGTCGGCTTCTTGCTAAAAGCATCGTACCTACGTTGCGATTGGTACACAAATCGAGAGGACAGGGGGCTGATCTTACCAGTTGAACATGACCTTGACATGGTACTCATCCACGGGAAATCTTTGATCCAGCAACTCTAGCTGGCCATAATATCTGTACAATAAATCACGACCAGTAATGTCGCGACCCGCACCACGCACGTCTTGTCGCAGTCGCTGCAATTGGTAGCATTCATCGCGATACAGTTCAGGGTCCTGCATATAGTTGACTGCTATCCATTTACGGATGGGATTTTCCCAATCGGCCTCGTCAGTTTGTTTTTGAGAAACTCGAATGAATGGACTTTGAGCGGCCATAATAATCTGGGAGAGATTCAATGCTTCACGTGAACAACTCATTTCCCTGACATCACTCTCCCCGTTATCACAATTGATTTGACACCCATGCGCTTATCATTTTTCTTCCTTTTTGCCTTTTGCTTCCTTCTTATCCACGCACTCCCACAGGCTGAGGATGCACCACTCACGCTTAGTATGGATGCCATTAACGATCGTTGGGCTAAACTGGACGATCATGTCAAAGCTTACTATGCGTCTTACCTCAATGTTGAAGGCAGCAAGGCACTCTTGTCCACTCTAAATCCCGAGAATCAACAGAACATGCTGGACATTGTTCAAATGTTTGGAAAGTTGAGTCAAAAAGAGCAGGCCGATTATTTACAAATCGGGCGTACAAAGTATCTGGAAGAATCCACAGCCAAGGCCTAGCCATGGTTATTGCTTTGAGAGAGAGAGAAACTAGACTTCTCTTCCAAATAAAACCCTCATTATAAACAAACCATGCTTAATTACTGTGAATATTCCCTTTGTAATAAGATTAATGGGTGGTAAACAGTAGCAGTAAAATGAAGAGTAAATTGTTGACTAACAACACGGCTTGGTGTAATGTAAGGTTATTATTATTATCCATACTTTACCACTGATGTTGTTACACTTACTATTAATCGAGTATTACCTTTGTTATCTCAACTACCACCACCACCACCACCACGCAAGAGTAAAATTGTAGAACTATAGCTGGATGTCTTGCTGTTGATTGGGAAGGCCCATCACAAACTTGTTAGCGGGGGGCGGGGGAGAGATGGAACCCAATTTACAAATGGGAGTTGTTTACATTTAAAACTCCTCCCAACATCAACACTGGCGATAATAATTATCACACACACTTTTTTTAGCATTCATTGTAACATGCGCATTTATTCACTTTTTCTTTTACTTTCACTTTTTCATGATATAGCACTTGGCGAAACTCCTTCTCCTGCACCTCCTTCACCTCCTGCTTCAACTGTATCAACCACCACAAAAACCGCATCCACCGCAAAACCCAATGTCCAATCGGGGCCTCCCGCTGCCGAGGATCTCAAGGAGTTTGTCAAGGCGATTGAAGAAGAACGACAGGAACTTTGGAAGAACATGTCCCCAGAAGATAAGAAAAGGCTGGAAGATCTAGCAGCTCTAATTCAGCCCAAACCAAGTGGTAGCCTGTTGAAAAGAAGGGGATTAAGGAGAAGAAGGTTAAGGCTAGTACGACGTCATGCTTATTCCATCGATCCGCCTTATTTAACCCCGGAAATGGTACTGAAAGATCCTGATGGTTCGGCCACCTATATACCTGGGGGCTTTTTAGGATCGGGAAGTTTTGGCACGGTATATAAAGGGACCAGGATTACCAAGGATGCAAAAACCGAGGTTGCTCTAAAGGTAGCACCAAAACACTATGACATCCGGGTTCTAAAACAATTCAAGAAAGATGACATGTCAGACCTAGGACTTGCTTTGCAAAACGAGTACAAAATCTTGTCAACGCTACATGGAGCTCCCATGATGAACAATTACCTGATTAAGCCATTTGCGCTCATCGATTATAAAGACAGATTAGTGATGGCTTTGGAGTTGGCTCAGCTCGGTTCTTTGGATAATTATGCTTACGACCATAAGGCTACAATCAGAGAAAAAATGAGCGTCTTAATTTGCGATATCATTGTAGCCGTTGATGAAGTTCATAAGGCAAACTACGCTCATCGAGATCTCAAACCTGGCAACATATTTCTCAAGAAATTTGGTGAAAACCCTCATGCAGTTTTGGGAGATTTTGGTACTGCTACTCCGCTAAACGATCCCAATAAAGCTCAATTGGGAACGGCACTTTACGCAGCTCCAGAATTCTGGACAGATCGCGTTAACTTGGATTTTCGATCTGCAGAAGCATACTCTGTAGGAGCCATTCTGTATTTCATGGCCAAGCCAGGTCATCCGAATAGGATCAGGATAACTACTGCGGGAGAAGAGGCGTTTGAGCCCATTAAATTTACCTATGAAGAATTTAACCAAGATAATTTTCATCCATTGTTGGCAGATTTAATCCAACGTTTGTGCTGGCCCGATCCGAAGCAGAGATTATCCCTTACTAATGCGCGATCCCATCCATTTATTAATCCATCGGTCACTTTTGAAGACTTTTCCCAGAAATTTCCTTATCCGGTTGATCCTGCTGGCGTCTATAATTTTATCACTTATCGTCGTGGAACTCTTGCTAATAGGATGCGTGGTGGAGCGCCTCTACCTCTGAATCTGCAACCTCCGCAACCAGTACTGGGTCCGCAACCTCTCCAACCGGGACCTCTACCATTACCGCAACTGGGACCTCAACCTCTGCAACCGCAACCATTACCGGTACTGGGACCTCAACCATCAACACGGCCAGGACCTTTGCTAGCACCACAGCCCAGACCAAGACCAAGGTTACAAGCACAGCCAGGCTTGACGACAACAAGTCTGAATACTCCTACTACCAACACTGGATATGGACCGCCCTTGATACCTGGTTCTGGTTCTACAACTCCCCCATTACCGCTTACTTCAGCTTCAACTAGTAGCACTGTGGTCTCCCAAGGTCCAACTACACCTCAACCATCATCTCCTAGTAGTGGTAGCACTACATTGGGCAGTAGTACAACCACCTCGACTAATAACAATGCGAATTCGGATAGTAATAGCTCCAATATTGGAGGAAAACCTCCAAGTACTTAGTGTCAATAATTATGGAATAAATCTCCCCTTGTTATTTACGCCTTATTATTAAGCTTAGTATCATGTTTTGAATAAGAATCAGGTGACCGCCAATGTCATTGCTTCAAGAGGCTCAGACGTTATTGGAGGCGCTAGAGTATGAAGCGGCCTTGGCCTGCATAGAGCGAGTACTGGGAGAGAGTCCCAATAACGTGGAAGCATTGGAGCTGGGAGGACAAGTATTGGTGGAGCTGGGAGAAGAGGAGCGAGCTGGGGAGTTGTTAAAAAGGGCAGTACAACAAAGTCCCAATGAGGGCTATGCGAAATACATGCTCTTGGGACAATTGGCGGAGGGCGAAAAGGCTGTTTATTATTATGAACGGGGATTGCAACTCTTGTCACCTTTACAAATACGAGAACAAAGTAGTGCCTTGATTGCCCTTACCGAGTTGTACATGACGGATTGTTGGTACTTTTTTTGTGGGAGGTGGTGGTTAATGAGGAGGGAGGGAGGATTAGTTTTGAAAATGATGCAGAGGCTAGATGTGAGGGTTATCTTGAACGGGCCAAACAGATAGATTCTAGTAATCCCGAAGTTTGGCAAACCTTGGCATCACTAAGGTTGACCCAACAGAGATTTGAAGAAGCCCAACAAATCTTACTACATGTACTTTCCTTGCCCAGAGAAGAAGGAGAAGGAGAGGGAAGTTATGATAGTAGGATAGGCTTGGTTAGGTTATTGATGGAGGCCGAGTTGGACAGGATAGCCTTGCCAGTATTGGAAGAGTTACAAGGGATAAATGAGGAATCGGTGGATTTATGGTACCTCTATGGTCTGGCCTACTGGAGGTTGGGAGAACGAAAGGAGCCTCATGAGGACGGGTCAGAGTGGTGGTTCTGGTGGAAGGATGCAGCAGAGTGTTTAGAACAAGCGCGAAAATGGCATGGGTTGTTGGAATGTCCAGATGAAGGGATTTTGCAGCATATAGGGGAAATGCTGGGTGAGATTTCTCAACAGCTACCACCAGAGTTGCTCAAAGAGGATAAAGAAGCGGAGGGTGAAGGAGAGGAGGAGTGTTTTAGTAGTAGTGATGATGATGATGGCATGCAAGAATAAAGAAGTATCTATCTAGCTTAAAACACGTGATTTGCTCCAACTAAGAAAAATATGGGAGGATGGTTAAGAATTGACCCAGCCATTGAAAAATGGGCCGTTATGAGAGAAACCACACCACAACACTTTCGCTTTACCCATCGCAATCTTGTGATTTCCCTGGTCTTTTGTGTGGTGGTGCCTGGTGGCCTGTACTTTCTAGCCGACCGATATCAAGGAAACTTGGCAGCGAGATGGCATGCTCGTACCACTTCTACTCGTCTGGTTAAGCGTCTTCAAGGAGGAGAAGGGGATCGGCTTGAAAGAAAAGAAGAATGATTTATTTTCTATCAACTACATTGTATGCACTCAATCCTCGTTCCATTTCTTCCAACCATTGATTACGTCGTTCCACATTGTTCCTTTCTTGTTCCCTTGCTGGTTGTTCTCTTGCTGGTTGTTGTTGCAATTGAGTGGGCAAGGTGGTGGATAACAACCAAGGATCAGTCTGAGTAGCATAAGCTTCATGGATTTCTCTCAAATAAGCCATGGTTCCTTCACCACTTTCCTATTTAACCTCCTTCTCATCAACATTTTCACTCCTTACTGAGGAAGAAGGGAGTTACAGAAAAGGTGGGATTACTCATATCTGCTTCAAATTCAGTCAATTGAACCTCCACACTAACAAATTTAGCGGGTTAAAGAAGAGGGAGATTACTACCATTCACCACCAGTCTCCTCAGCCACATCATCGGGTAAACTACGAAAAGTCGAATTAACAAAGAGAAAACCTTCACTTCTTAATCTTTGCAACAAATAGGTCACATCCAAGCTGTTGATCAGGACAGCTTGTTCCATAACCTTGACCAATTCCCTCAATATTCCTTACACAAAGAGTTAGACTATGGGAGAAGCATAAAAAAGTGTACGAGCATCTATACGAATAAGAACTCGGTCAAAACATTCAGGCTGGGTGTAGAAGAGAAGGTAAAGTAGGTAACAAACTGCTTGTTTTAGGATAAATGTCTTGGCCTTTATCAACCAACCTAAAAACCCACACTCCCCTCATTAGACATCCTTGCACTAGTAAAGACTTGCCAAGGGTGATTTGATAAAGAGATTGCATAAACAGCTTACGACCATTCCTTTCAGTACAGCCATAATGAACAAGTCCAAACTCCAATCTTTGCCAAATCGCATAAAAGTCTGAAAAGCCATAATTCTATGTGGTGTAGTAGTAGTAGTAGTAGTAGTAGTAGTAGTAGTAGTAGTAGTAGTAGTAGTA
>QZWR01000499.1:0-11030 GCA_004114325.1 Zoophagus insidians | reverse complement strand
TCATATAGTGATCTCTGTCCTACTACCTGTTGCTGTACCTTCTGTGCTGGTGGTGGGGATGTGGCCAGATCAATCCTAATCAAGAGTTATTGCCAAGCAGGATGGCCAGAAAAGGCAGAAAAGATATTAAATGATTTTGATTCCAGCCTATCAGAACATGCTGAAAGAGTTGCACGATCTACCATTGGCCAGGCTTACATTAAACAGGGACACATTAATAAGGGATTATCCCTGGTATTCTGTATAAAAGTGAGAGAGCTGAATGACGCGACCATTGTTAAATTATCCTCCACTTCACAGCGCGATGCGTATCAATGGAACTTGTTATTAAGTGTGCTTAATAGACAAGCCAAGCCCAGATATTCGTACTACTTGTTCAAGCAACAATTGGGAAGAATGGATGGGGCGAGTTTAGTGATATTACTGGATACATTTGCTTGGTTCCAATGCGTTCCCTGGGGCCATAAAGTGTGGCAAGAATTCCCCATAGCACAAGACAAGAGAACATTTCGTGCTTGGTATAGCTGGTTAAAGTACTTGGGGATGAATGGACTGTTGACGGAATTGGAGGAACAGCTGATGACCTGGTGGTTATTGGATACGGGCGAGGGGATTAGGCCCAGGGGAGCACGAAGAACGGTGGCATTGGAGGGACTACGATGGATGTACAAGTTGGCAGGGAAAGAGAGAGCAGTAGTACTTTTGCGAAGAATGCGAGTACATCGGCTAAGAAGGGGCATAACATTAACAATTGAGCAGGTTAAGGCTTCATTAAGATGTTGCAATATACAGAGCTACTCCTCCACTCCCCACTACTCCTCTTCTTCATCTTCTTCCTCATCTTCTTCTTCCATTTGCATTTCTTCTTTTTCCGCTGCTGCTGCTGCTGCTGCTACTGCTGCTGCTTTGGCTGCTTTTAATTCATTCTTCCCACCACCTCCCACCGTAGCACCAGAAGCGAGTAAACCTTGTTCATATTTACTCTTTTCAGCCTCATAACGTTTTTTATCCTGTTGAGCTCTTTCTTCATAGGGTTTTTTATCCTTGACCGATAATTCCTTCCATCTTTGACCCAAGAGTTTTCCAATTTGTCCTATTCACCCACTTAGTCCCTCATGTTCTCAAAAGAGTAGTACCAAAGTTGGCCTCGGGGTTAGTGGTCTTGACATTTTCGCGGGTTTCAAAGGCATAAAAGAAAAACGCCGACAGAGGACGCTTAGGCGCGTTGGGGTCTTTTTTCGCGCGACTTCCCTTCTTTCCCGCGGCCTTTCCAGTAGCAGCGGGTGCTTTTTTCGAGGCTCGCGTGGAGGAGGCTGCAGTGGTGGAACTGGGAGCTTTGGGCATTCCTAACAATGTGGGTTAGCATTTGCAGCTGTTGAGAGTAGGAGTAGTTGGAAGAGAAGGGACAAAAAAATAAACCTACTTTTTTTTATCTCTCACAAAAAGTGTTTTTTTTTTTTGAAAAAAGTTAAAGGGGGAGTTGTTTTTGTGTGAGTGGTGGTGTGTGGTGTGTGTGTGGTGTGTGTGTTGAGTGTGGTGTGTTGTGTGTGTGGGATGGAAAAAGTCACTGTGTGTTTTTGATGCTCTGTTTTTGAAATATTCTATAAACATCATCGAAATCCTCCCTTCTAATTGGTCCATAATTATTATTATTGGTGATCTTTTGATAGTTGTTGTTCAATAATTATCACTCCACGTTTGTTATCAATGAGTGAATGAGTGAATGTAATAATAATGCAAATGTGATTGGTATCAACAACTGCAGGAAATAAAGAATGCGATTTTATTTCAAAGAAATAAACCTCAACGACGAAGGGTATAAATTCCGATTCGCTTTTCTAGCTTTTCAGTCGGAGTTGGAGTAGCTGAGACCAGGGCCAAACAACAAATGGCACAGATTGTAACTAGTTGAATTTTCACCGTGCTTGAGAATGACTTGGATATTGAAAAATGCGTGCGTGCCAAGAGTGTGTGCTAAGAGTGTGTGCCAAGAGTGTGTGTGCTAAGAGTGTGAAATCCCATAAATTCTTCACCCTTTCAAAACACTGGTCATTTAAACCCCCCCTCTAATCAGAGCATGCAATGATGGTAACGATTAGTCTTTCCGAGTATCAAAAATATGCGGAAAACTTTTTCATAAAATCTGAGCATGATAAATAAAATAATTCCTTTTCTTTTTATCACCAGCTAAGGATGAACATTAGCATTCCCAGTATAGCAGACGTAGATGTGGTCAAATTTGGCACCTATTCTCAGAAACAAATCAGGCAGATTTCTTGTAAAGCCATCTCCAGTTCCCTAGTCTTGGACAACTTGGGTAGGCCCATCAAGGGTGGTCTCTATGACCCTTCCCTTGGTCCAATGTCGCAAGGATTCATGTACTCCCTCCTAAACCACCACCTCCTCCCCACTAATCCAAACCATGTAGTTGTGAAACTTGTAGAATGGACTACTACAAATGTCCTGGACATTTTGGCCATATAGAACTTCCCCTAGTGGTGGTGAATCCTATAATGTTTAGTCAAGTTTACTCGTTGATTCGCGCTACTTGTGCATATTGTCTACATTTACGCCTGGATCAAGTAGAGGTAACACTCTATCCTATTATTTAACCAATGGAAAGCACAGAAAATCAAATTTACTGCTAAAATGGAGTTTTTGCAACAGGGCTTGGTGATGGAGGCCAAAGAATTGGATAACTTTGTCCCTTCCATAAAAAGTTATGCCATCAGTGGTGAAAATAGTGCAGAAAATGAACACTCGGCCGTGGCTTTGCAACAAGTGGAAACGGAGGATCGTTTGATTGATCGGATCCAAGATTATGTGGCTCAACAACGTAAAGCTTTGGCCTCGCTTCCATTATCAGAACGTCCTCCTACCAAGGTTACCATGGTAACGCTGGAAAGGAGAGCTGCCTTGAGAGAGTTTTTCGCCAAGGCTACTTCAAGGAAGAAATGTGCACATTGCAATGGCATTAGTCCTGCCATTAGAAAAGATGGCTCTTTTAAAATATTTCAAGTCCCTCTTAGCAAGCGTACGCAACGAGCCATGACTGCTCAAGGATTTCAAGTCAAAGAGGTCATTGGTGCTCCTAAACAAGATGATGATGATGGAAAGAAAGTAAATCCAAGTTACAAAGCTTTGGAAAAAAGCACACTTTTAACTCCACTACATTTACGCAATATGCTAAAGGAGGTTTTTAAACGCGAAGGAGATTTGTTGAAATTGCTTTATGCTCGAGAAGCCACGGAAGAATCAGCAGAAGAAATGTTTTTCCTGCAATCTTTACTAGTACCGCCGTGTCGGTTTAGACCACCAGCTATGATGGCAGGAGAAATACGTGAAAATTACCAAAATATTCATTTCGTTCGTATTTTGAATACCTGCGAAAGGATCCGAGAATTGATTCGCAGTAACGATGATAAAGAGTTGAAGGAATTGGAGGATACGTTGGAGGACGATGATGATTTGAAAGAGTTGAAAAAATTGGAACAAAATCGAAGATTTGACGATTTGGTCAAATCTTGGCTGCAACTACAGTTGGATGTTCAAAGTTTGATGGATTCCGACAAGACTTCTGGGAAAATTAGCGGAAAGAGCTCTACCGCTGTGGCTGGCATTAAACAAATCCTGGAAAAAAAAGAAGGTTTATTTCGAATGCACATGATGGTAACACTTCTTTCTTCTTCGACTATTCACACCCCCCCCCCTTAACACCTTTTATTTAGGGCAAAAGGGTAAATTACTCTGCTCGTTCAGTTATATCACCCGACCCCAATATCTGTACAGGCGAGATTGGCATTCCTTTGGTATTTGCCTCCAAGCTCACTTATCCAGAGCCGGTGACTGCTTATAATGTTGACCTGCTTAGACAAGCTGTAATCAATGGTCCAGAATGGCCAGGTGCTTCCTTTGTTCAAATGGAGGATGGAAGTTTACAAGCATTGGTAATTTCTCCACCTCTCTTTGTCCAAGTGCTAATGAAAATATAAAGAATTCGCTCAGTGTGGACCAACGCACGGCAATTGCGCGTCAACTGTTGACCCCACAGCTTGCCAGTAAGAAAAACCAACAACATGTCAGTCGCCCAGATGTGAACAAAAAAGTATACCGTCATCTTATGAATGGTGATTATTTGCTGGTCAATCGTCAGCCTACCTTGCATAAACCTTCCATAATGGCACACCGGGCCAAGGTATTGCCAGGAGAGAAGACCATTAGAATGCACTACGCCAATTGCAACACTTATAATGCAGATTTCGACGGGGATGAGATGAACTTGCATTTTCCTCAAAATGAACTAGCGCGAGCCGAGGCCATGAATATTGCCTTGACTGACTTTCAATACCTTAGTCCTACCAACGGTGCACCGCTTCGAGGTTTGATTCAAGACCACGTAGTAGCAGGCGTGGCAATAACCTTGAGGGATAGCTTCTTTGACCGGGACAACGTGATGCAGTTGCTATTTGGAGCGCTTCGATGGGAGGATCAAGAACCAGGAGGTGGTAGAATTCGATTACTGCCACCAGCGATTATAAAACCACGGGAGTTATGGACAGGAAAGCAGATAATTTCGATAATTTTGTTAAACTTGACCTGGGGAAAACCACCTTGTAATCTCAGGTCGAAAGCACAGATTCCTGAACAAACTTGGGGTGGTTATCCTGAAGAAGCCGTCATCAAGATCGTCGATGGGGAATTAATTCAAGGAGTGTTGGATAAATCCCAGTTTGGTGCCAAGTCTTATGGCCTGGTACATTCCATTTATGAATTATACGGGCCAGCCACGGCTAGAGAATTGCTAAGCGTACTTGGAAGGCTTTTTACCAAATTCCAACAAACAAGCCAAGCTTTTACTTGTAGAATGGATGACTTGAGGCTAACTGATGAAGGAGATGGCTGGCGAAGAGATTTAATCTCAGAAGCAGGCGATGGAGGTCGAGAAGTTACGGTTGAATATGTCGGCCTGGGTGATGCCCAACTCTCAGCTCTTCAGTTGGACAAGGAATTAAGGAAGAGAATGGAAGAGGTAACGAGAGATGATTCCAAGTTACAAGGCTTGGATGCCAAGATGAAGGTGCGTATGAATAAGCTAACCTCATCTATAATCGGACGTTGTTTACCTAATGGACTTTTGAAGCCTTTCCCCAAGAATAACATGCAAATGATGACTACTTCCGGTGCCAAGGGAAGTAACGTGAACGTTTCGCAGATATCGTGTTGTTTAGGCCAGCAGGAGTTGGAAGGAAGGAGAGTGCCATTAATGATTAGTGGAAAATCTTTGCCTTCCTTTTTGCCCTTTGAAACAAGTGCTCGTGCCGGTGGGTTTATCGCTGGACGTTTCTTGACAGGGATAAAACCACAGGAATATTTCTTCCATTGTATGGCTGGACGTGAGGGATTGATTGATACTGCGGTAAAAACATCGCGTTCTGGCTATCTGCAACGATGCTTGATCAAACATCTTGAGGGACTTTGTGTGCAGTATGATAATACGGTCAGAGATGCAGATGGTTCAGTCGTTCAGTTTCTATATGGTGAAGATGGCCTTGACGTTACCAAGCAACGACATTTAGAACAATTCTCGTTCATTGCACAAAATCAGGATATTTATTCTTCTCAATTAAATCCTGTTTCTGCTGCAGGCGTTCTTAACGATAAAGATGCCCAGTTGTGGAATAAGAAAGGCTCGGTTAATGGCGGTGACCCTACCTTGTCAAAGTTTTCCCCCAGTCGATATCTCTACAGCACTTCGGAGATGTTCCAACAAAAGCTAGAACAGTATGCACAAAGCAATCCTGATCATTTACTGGTTGATTCAAGCAAAAAGGGATCTAAAAAGCGGTTAAATAAGAACAGTTTCAAGACCCTGCTTAGCTTAAAGTATTTGCATAGTTTGGTGGATCCAGGAGAAGCGGTAGGACTATTGGCAGCTCAAGGAATTGGAGAACCTTCGACTCAAATGACCTTGAATACTTTTCATTTTGCTGGTTTTGGCGCGGTATGGTTATTTTTTTTTACACCTTTGATCACTTTTATTATTTAGAAAAATGTAACGCTTGGAATTCCTCGTTTAAGAGAAATTGTAATGACTGCTAGTAAAAACATCCAAACCCCTGCGATGACACTACCACTTCTGGATACCACTAGTGATGAGATGGCCTCTAGGTTTAGCATGTCTATAACTCGATTAACCCTGGCAGATATCATGGATAAAGTAGTGGTTAAAGAAAGTGTTTCCAAGGATGAATTTGGCAATGATTGCAAGCGTTATGTCATAAGAATGGTGTTTTTTGAACAATCAGCCTATGCTGCAGAGTATAACATCTCTACTGATCAGATTGAAGCATCTATAGAAAAGCTTTTAGTAAAGAGGCTGGATATGCTTTTGACCAAAGCACTAAAGCTTCGTAAAAAGGGTGCAAGTGTTCCCAAGCCAGGAGAAGAAGGAGAAGGGGAGGAAATCATGGATACAGAAATTGTTCCTGACTTTGCTGCTACCAGTAAATCAGCCAAGAAATTTGCCACAGATGGAGATGATGAAGATAAGGATGAAGAAGCCAGTGAGGTTAGTGGAGAAGAGGAGGCGGCAGCGGATGAAGAAGAAGAAGAAGAAGAAAGTATGGGAGAGGAAGAGGGGCATGTTAAAATCAATGGAGCTAAAACAAAAGTAAAAGACGAAATGTTGATTGATTCAGATGAAGAAGAAGGAAAACAGGAAGAAGAAGAGGAAGATATTGTTAAACAGGAAAACGAGGCACAAGACAGTAATAGTGAAGCAGAATCCTCAGTAGCGAGTTCAAAAGAACACCCACTTGCAGAAGAAGTCACCACCGTCAGTGCCCAACAACAAGAAAGGATGGAGAGAATAGTTAATTCATCATCCTTTGTGGCAGCATACCGTTTTGATTCAAGAAATGGAGGATGGGCAGATTTGGAGCTAACAATGGCAGGAAATACCAAAAAATTATTAATGACTGAAATTATGCAAAAGGCCTGTGAACAATCAGTCATCCAACAAGTCCCGGGCATATCACGGTGCTACGTCCAGCCACAGGAAAGTCAAAATGATAAGCAAAGAAAGTTGGGAACGGAGGGAGTAAACCTCAAGGGAATGTGGAATTATGCAGGACTTGTAGATGTTGATAGAATCACCACCAACGACATTGGCGCAGTATTGGGAACTTATGGCGTGGAAGCAGCACGAACCACGATAATTCAAGAAATAGCATCAGTTTTCGGTGTTTATGGAATCCAAGTAGATCCTCGCCATTTAACGGTGGTAGCTGATTACATGACGCATGAAGGAGGATTCAAGCCGTTCAACCGCTCAGGCATAGAAACCAATCCAAGTCCCTTTGCGAAGATGAGTTTTGAGACGAGCTGTCACTTCCTTACTCAGGCGACGATGTGGGGCGAAGTGGATCAAATGAAAGGACCAAGCGCACGGATTGTCATGGGACAGCCAGTGCTGGGAGGATCAGGAATGATGCAAATATTACAACCATTGTCCTTTTCTCATTAATACAAAAGTTTTTTTTTGTTTTGCTGATTTTTTTAATTAAACATCACGTGTTTTCACTTCTTCCCTTGCTTACTTTGCTCTCTCTCTCTCTGGTGTGTTTACTACAAACACATACTTTTATATATACACTCCCTCTACGAACCTACCTACTCACTCACCCTTTCACTCACTCACAATTCTATAAAATGTTGTTGTTAAAGTCATTGTTTGGAGGATCTACCATGATTTATGTAATTATTGTACTTATGCTGGCTTCTTTTACCAGGGCTCAGGACTCTGACACCGAAGCATCAACTGAGGATGTAGGAGATGGTGGTGATGCTGATAAGCTCGCCTCTATATTTGGGTGTAACTTCGCCGCCTTTGGATCACGTCGATGTGTTGGAAAAGGATTTATCGAATGTAGCTCGGATGGGGTGAAGATGTTCAACTGTAATGCAAATGAAGTTTGCATAGATGCTTTGGGGTCAAGTTCGGCCTATTGTCAAAAGTCCAATAATCCACCACCTCCTCCCGCAAAAGCACCACCGCCTCCCGCCAAGAATCAGACCAAAGATGATATACTGCCAGCACCTTCAAAGAACTTTACAACTCGGCTTAATTCGAGTGACTTTAACAAAACCCGCAACAACCGGACCAACAATAGGACAAACTCGACCAACAGCACACTCAACGGCACCAATAGCACAAACTCGACCAACAAGAACATCACGAAAGCAAGAAGCTCGGCTTTTGCGTTGATTTCTGCTCAGTCGTTGTCCTGGTTGAGAAATGTGGGTTTACCCATGACGTTGGTTTACATGTGCTGTTTGTTGTTTTGAGCAATAATAGAAATAATAATTCATTTTTCACGTGACTGCAGTTTTCAACTAACATGGTGGAAGAAAAAGTACAAGTAAACAATGCAAACTTGACCGAGTTGAAAGTAGCCACCGATGACTTGGTGAGAACGTATTTTGGAGAAAAGCTGGGCTATCAGGAGTCCCACGTAAACACGGATGTCAAGCTGATCTTGGGCTATGCCTCTGCGATTATCGCTGTGGCGGAGTTTGCTTATACGTGGAAGAAGCCATTTGATGAGATCCGCCTATTGACCATTTGTTGTGTGGCCATGTATTTCTTACTGAGTGGAATGTTGACATTATGGCATTTCTTTGTTGAAAAGGACATTATTTTCACTGGTACTGATCCCAAAACCAAGGTAATATTTCTCATCAGTGTCATTATAACCCTGGAATAGGAGAAAGTCACAATTCATGCCAATGTTAAGCCTTATCAACCAGTTTACAACTTTACGCTCATCCGACAGCCATTAAAGCAAGAGGCTAAAACAGCTGGATTTTCCAAGAGCTTTGGAGATTGGTTTAACAAGGAGGGAAAGTTGGTCAATGAAGCTTTGGAAAAGCTCTTAATAAAAGCCCATGAATAAGGTTCAAGAAAAAGGGGAGGAGAAATTAAGAACAGATTGCTTTTCAGTATATTCAGAGTGTTTTAAGCTACAATTGCACCGTTGATCCTCGCGAGATCTTCCTTTAAAAATCCAAATACAGCGTATAAAGCTACGCGAAGTCCCTTGTCGAGTTCCACGGTGGCTTTTTTCGAGAATTCTGCCAAGGAAGTTGCGACTTTGTTGGTAAAGAGATCGCGGATATGGTCAGAGATCCAATCAACAATCTTGGCCACCACTTTGTTACTCTTAAGACTTCCCAGAATTGTGTACAAAATGTCTGAAATGGTTTCTCGAACAAATGACAGGATTTTGTTCTGTTGCACCAACATAAATTCCACCACAGAGGGCTTCATCTCAAAAAACACGTCAGAATGGACTTGTTCTAATTTTTTCTGGATAAAACCCTGAATTCCCGTGTGGGTGATGTTGACAGAAATTGGCCGATGTTTCCTAAGTCGTCCCAATCCAAAGAATCTCTTCATGGATTTCTTAATGTCACCCACCACCATGCTTTGAGCCCCTTCGACAATTCCATTCAAGAGATTAACGACGCGTGCGCTGAATTCTTCCACAATGTGAGTAGCTTTGTCTTTCAAAGGTTGGTAGACGTGTTTTCTTATAAAGCCGATGCTTTCACCAGGCCATTTTCTTCCGACTGTTTGTTCCAATAACAGGTTAAATACGCCGGAAACAGCACCATCAGCTTTTAACTCCAATGTTTTCAGGATTTTTCCTACCAACTTGTTAATTGACCCACCAATAGCATCAATAACCCGGTCAATCAAGTGAACATTGATGGATTCTGCCAGTGTCACTTGAAGGAACTCGGGGATTTGTTCACCAAAAAATTTGTTAAATCCATCCTTCAAGAAAGTAAAGGGGTTTTTCAAGGCTTCGGGATCGGCGAGATGATGTTGGTCTTGCAGGACAATGTCAGGAAGTAGGTTGTTTACGTCGCTTGTGCGGTTATGTTCAGAGGCTTTTTTGAAAACATCGTCAGGAACCACTTGTTCGATAAGTGACCTTACGGGATGTTCAGGATCGGGGATTTTTTCTGGTTCAAGTGAGGGGTTAAGAACAACGTTTCTTACAAGTTCATTAACAGCGCCTTTTTCAGGGTCAGGCTTTGATTTACTAGACAGTTGAGCATTTTGCTCAAAATTGAATTGTTTAAAGGGGTTTTCTATGCTGTTATCTATAAATTCTATCTGTGAGGACAATTGCCTCGATGAAAGTCCAGAAGGTATAGTTTCAGCATTTAGTAGTACGTGAGAGGTTGTTATGGTCAATAAAGCCAAGATCGTTAGGAAATTCATCAGGAAATGTCGTTTCAGGGGAGAGAGAGGTGTGGATCGGTGTGAAGTGTGAGACTGCTGCCCTGTTTATATGTTCCATTCTGATACTATCAATTGAAGCATTGTTTCAAAGCACTGTTTCATAATAATCAGTATTTTGAAAGAGTAAGAAATTCCTAATCAAATTTACGATAATTCCTATCTTTTACTTTAATAACCATTCTGGGTTATTCCAAAACCATTTGGCTTGGAATTGTGTTACAAGTCAAGTGGTGAATTATTTACAATTACCATAATTCACAAAATAAATCGTAAAGGATGGAATAAGTTGAGAGGAAATAATTATTAGAATATTCCCTAGTATGTTATTACCATTATGGAATGGAAAAATCCGTGGAATAAATTGATGGTTTCAAGAACTGGGGGAGAGTCCTGACAGGAGAGGTGAGAAAAGTATTATAAAAATATAAAGAAATTTTTATAATGTTAAAGTCATTATTCTTTATTATTATTTCAAAGAGCAACACACTTTTAACAGTGTTGTGAGGACTTAAGAAGTGTGAGGATTTAGGATGACTTTAAATATTTATTTAATTGATAATTTTAAAATAGATTATTTACTTATTTATGGAAAGTATCTGGATATTGGCAAGCTGACGGATTTGGAAGGAGTATGACATGGACTTCTTGGCGTGGTGACGTAAGGAGTCTTGTGATTGGTTGGAGGCTTTCGGGGGTCAGAGTGAAAACCCCCCACTTC
>QZWR01000498.1:0-11044 GCA_004114325.1 Zoophagus insidians | reverse complement strand
AATGGAGTGAATACTTCATTGTTTAATAATTTTATTTTGTTGATTAAAATTATTTAATTGATTGACTTGAAATAATTATTTGGATGGAATAATTTTATGGAGTGATCATGTGGACGACTACATCATGTGGATGGAGATCATGTGAGTGATTAATCAGATGACCGATGGAACATGTGATGGAATCCCGTGGAAGGTGATGGAAGGAGATCAAGTGATGAATTAATCTAATGACGTAGGAGGCCATGTGAAAAGGTGACGTAGGGAGTTGTAATGATTGGATGTAGAGTTAACGGGGGTGGAGGATAAATTCACCTCCATCTCCCTCTATGTAATAAAGTAATTCTTTTACCCCAAACACTCTTGTGTGAATCCCTCTTTCCTCTCCTCTCTCTACCTTCCTGAGTGGTTCATACCACTTCGGCTTCCCTCCCCTCTTATTCACATAAGCAAAAGAATCCCGTCAGGCCCCCAAAGCCTGACACTGCATACAACAACACAACGCAAAACCGCAAAAATATTTTACAACAATTAATGGAATATCCCGACGATGCTCCCCGGATGTATTTGGGAGATTTTAACTCTTATCATATTGGGGAATTGGATAATAGCCGGAAATTTAAACTTACTTACAGTTGGAACCCTATTCACCATTGTTTAACTGAACGCAATTTGGTTGATATTTGGAGAATTCAATATCCAAATATGAGGGGATTTACGCACAAGTCAACTTCTGGATCAAGGGCAAGAATCGACTTTATTTTTATACCGGCACAAAAAATTTCCGCCTAATTATTGCCTATTTAGTGATCATTCACTAATACGGATTCAACTTTTAACAAGGAAATGCAATCCGAAAACTCCACTTTTTCGCCCCTTTCCAAAGCCTATTTTACAACACGATGGTTACAAAAAATTTATTGTGACCTATTTCGAAAATTTATGTATTAAATGGGAAGGAAATATAACCCCTGAAAAATGGTTGGATATTAAGGCCTCTGTTAAAAATTTAGCATGGCGCTTATATTTGGAATTAAGATCAAAGAGGCAAGAATTTTTTGATTTACTTGAATTGGAATTGGAAAGATTATACAAATTGGATTCATGGGATAATAATGACGAGGCGAATATCGAAAAATTGGAAACTTTACATTATAAATTATGGACACAAAAAATCGAAAAAAAAGTATGCTACCTTTCAAGTCGTTGGATCACAAATGAAGGGAAACCAAATGCTACATTTTTAAGGAAATTTGCAACACCCAAGAAACGACATTTAATTTCAAAAATTCTGAAAAATAATGGTGAATTTACAACGGACCCTCCAGAAATTCTGAATGAATTTTCCAAATATTATCAACAAAAAATATACAAATCAACAAATTTGGATGATAATTCAATTACCGAATTTTTTGGAGAATTAAATATACATCACTCCAATATAGACAAAAATGTTAATACGCCAATAACGATTGCGGAATTAGTAAATGCATTAAATTCAACAAAAAATAACTCTGCACTGGGACCTGATGGTATACCGTACGAATTATACAAAGCAATTGGAACCCCCGTATTGGACATTTTAAAAAATTTGATGAATAATGAACAACGATTATCTGACTTTGGAAATGGAATGATAACATTATTGCCGAAAACCGGGAATGCTAACGAAGTTAAAACCCACCGCCCAATTACACTATCCAACACTGATACAAATTTAATGACGAAATGCGTTGTAAACCGATTACATCCAATTTTACCTGAATTAATTGGAAAAAATTAGACTGGATTTATTCCTGGCCGAAAAATATCTGATAACTTACAACTTTTAAATCTGCTTCTAAATTGTCGACAAAATATACCTGAATCAACAAAAGCTATGTTTTTGGATCAGGAAAAAGCTTACGATAAAGTGGAAAAAAAATATTTAAAAAAAGCGTTGGATAATTATGGAATTAAAGGGAAAATCCGAAAATGGATTGATTGGCTGATTCGACCATCCCCTGTTTTTATTACTATTGATGGATTTAATGGGGAATCATTTATTCCTGACTGTGGACTGCAAAAAGGAAATCCCCTTTCGCCAATATTATATTTATTTGCTCTAGAACCTTTTTTATCGTTTATTCAACAAAAATTAGTTGGAATAACTTTAGGAAATCGGACATTTAACTATAGTGCATTTGCAGACGATGTACTGGTATTTCTGGCTGATAACAACGACCAAGAATATTTAATGGAATTAATTAATTACTTCTCCAGGGTTTCTGGGGCCAAATTTAACCTGGCGAAAACTTATATCCTAAATTTCCACCCTACTGATGACGAGCCGGAATTAAAATTCAAATACCTTGGATTTAATATGAATAATTTTGGTATGGATATCGACACTTTGGAATCTACAATTATTGAACGATTAACAATTTTATTCAATTCCTGGAGAAGAACATTTCCGTCATTGAAAGCCAGAGTATTATTGGTAAATACATTTGTATACAGCAAATTATGGTACTTTGGAAAAATTATAAATTTTTCGAAAAAATTTATTAAGGATGTCGAAAGGATGGTACGGCATTTTCTTTGGTTCCCAAAAACTCGAGGAATACCGCTGCAAACATTATCGTTAAAAAGAAATCAAGGAGGAATTTCTCTGCTTCCGCTAAAGCAGCAATTATCTGTATTACAAGCTTCATGGTGGACAGCGTTAGCTACATTGGATTCCCCTGATTGGGCCGCTGCTGCATTAGTACTACTTCAGCAATTTTGTTTGGATGGGAATGGACTTTCATTTATTTTTATGGACCTGCATTGGAAAAGCTTTAAACAAATCGACAACAATTTTTTTCAACAAAAATTGAAGTACTTAAGACAACTCCCATTGGAAATTGATGATATTGCTCTAATGGAATCCGAACATTTTTGGGAACTACCTCCAACATTTTTCTACCCTCGAAATAATTGGAGTACAACTTTATATTATAATTTATGGAAAAATTACGACATCAGTAATTTTAATGATTTTTTCATTAAATATCGAAATATGGAATTTAAGGAAAAACTAGTTTCACTAGAAATTTCCGAAAAAATTACTGCTGTTGATTGGCTTTCGATAATGGTCCCAAATCGCAATCTCCCAACAGTAAATCCCTGCCTTAATTTTTTTCGAATATGTGATAAGCCATTGGGATCCTGCACTATAAAAAATTTACGGGAAGCACTAGCAACACCTTATATTCCAGTCTCAAAAATTTTGCCATTACTTACTGTGGATTATTCAAGAATTTGGAGCCTTTGCGACTCCCGACTGTTACCCTCTAAATACTCATCATTTTTATGGAAAACACATGCTGGATATTTCAAGACCGCATTGTCTTTATCGCGGTGGATTCCAAATGCATCCCCCCTATGCGCAAGATGTCTTCAAGAAGAAAATTTGCTAATCCACCGATATTGGGATTGTCCTGCATCATTAATTATGTGGAAATATCTGCAATATCTACTAATTCCATCGGAACCGATATCTTATTTTGTAATATCAGGGCTATTCGCTTGGACACCTTTCCCTGCAATGGATTTACTGATTTATACGTCCATGATGTGGACTATTCATACCCAACATTATAACGAAACTCTATCCCCGGAGTCACCACACCCACCGTGGGAGATTACCTTTGTAAACACGATCAAATTACTATTTACAATGACCCAGGATGAATCATCTGCAGCGACAAGACGGAATTTAGCCTGGCTCCGACTGCAGGATTTATTGGGAAGAATTAAACCCTCAATTTAAATCCATTGTACTCTTGATAAATTTTCTTTATTTACCAAAAAAAAAGAGAAAGGTCACGTTAAAACCATAAGAAAGATAAATGGCCACAGAAAAGATAAAGGAAGCACTTTACTACCAAAAGGAAGCGGAAGAAGCGTAATTTTCCCATTTTATAAGAAATAGAAGAAAGAGAAAAAAGGCGGATAGATCCAGAAAGGGTTGGTTCAAATCCCCGGAATGGGATGAAGCAGCAAGTTTAATCCTCAAAAGTGGGGGGGACTGAGTGGAAAAATAGGCGCAGTTTTATGACAAGGCAGGACAGATCTTTGGCGCCCATGGGTTACACGACAAGGCGATAGGGTGTTTTGAAAAGGCTGCAAAGGCACACTCCAAGACTGGCTCGTAAGAATAGAAAAGGTGAATAATGGGTGGGCGTTAGGCTGTTTCTAGCGGGTAAAGCAGCAGAGAATTGCGCAATTAATCAAGAAAGAGCGGGAAATGAGAAGAAAGCCATGGAGTTTTATCAAATAGCAGCAGATTACTACACTGCGCAGGGATCAGCCGAACTAGCGGCCAAGTTTCAAGAAAAGGCGGCCAAATTGATGGAACCTGTCAACATTGAACAAGCGGTACAGTTGTATGTAATTGCATGCAATACCATCTTGGATCATAACCAGGGAAAGAAAAGACAAAGCATTGAAATTAGCAAGAGAATCCTCAACACCCTGCTCAAATTGAACAGGTACTCACTTTCCCCTGATTAACTGCTGGCTTCAAGGTTAAAAGAGGCATATGAAATCATGCAAAAAGTACAAAAGTTAACGGAACAACTGGAGCAGCCGATAGAACGCAATCGATTGTACCTCTCTCTTATTATTTACCACCTTTCTTTGAAGGAGGAAGTGGAAGCTGAGACGTTGTTGGAGAGATTCATGAGGTACGTTGTTAAAGGGAGGGCGTGTTAGAAGTGAAGGGGCAAAGTGTGGGATTTGCGGATTCATTGGAGGGGAAAACGGCAGAATCTCTCTTTACAGCCTATCAGCATGAGGATCAACCAGCCATCACAGCCATTATTGCTCATCCCAGCTTCGATTACTTGGAAACAGAGGTATTCCCTTACTTTATAATTACTAATTTTGTATGCTCAGATAGTTCGATTAGCAAGTAAAATCAGAGTAAATCAAAGTAATAATACCAGTGTTCTTCCAGCGATTGATTCGTTTACTCTACCAATCATTCCAGGTGGATATGTCGTTCCTGCCCCTGTCCCTCTCCCTGTAGGAAGTAATGTAGAAGAGACTGAAGAAGGTACTGTAGTAGAGACTGTAGAAGGAGTAGTAGGAGTAGTAGAAGGAGAAGGAGGAAGAGGAGAAGAAGAAGGGGAATTATGCTGAGTATAATAATCACAAACAAAAAGAAAACAATCAATGAAATTGTTAAACCACGTGATTTTGGTAGATTTGAGAATGCATCTCATGTATTATCTCGATAACAGCGGCAAGCGAGTTTACACGCTACAAAAAAAAGCCCCAGACGGCACAGTTACTTTTTCTGCCCATCCTGCTAGGTTCAGCCCAGATGACAAGTATTCCAGGCATCGAGTGACCATCAAGAAACGCTTTGGCCTAATGACCGTGGCAGCAACCAGGACAGATTAGGCCTGAAGTGGGGATTGTTGTGGCAAGGGAAGAAGGAGGTCAAGTTAATAAAGCGTTGATATTTTCCCTCCATTCTTCTTCGCCCAAGTCATTTAACAAAACAAGCCGAAGCTTGAAATCCGGCACCAGCTCCTGGGCATCTCTGCAAAGTCGCCGAGTCAGCACCAATAAAAAGGTGAAACAATTTTGTTGCATTTCCAACTTTTGACCCGGCTCCAATACCAATTTTTTAAGCCTTTCCATTAGACTCTCTTCTAGGGCAAACCTCGACAATAGCTCCTTTTCATCCTCTCCAAGAACGGTGCTTGGCTCTTCAATACGCAGCAGTAGTAACAAGGTGAGAGCCAAAACTGCCTCATTCTGCAATATGAAAAACTTGGATTCAGCCAAGAGACGAAGAATGGCTTGTTGAATCTTCTTGAAAGAAACAAGTAAAATTCGATTTACGTTGTTAGATCGGACGATTTGACACAAACATCGAGCAGCTTGACTCCAAATCGCTTCTTCCTTACTTGTAAGGGCCAATTTGATTAACCTGTTCATGAAATCTTCATTTCTAAAGAACAAGGAAACATCTTGCATCAACAAGTTCCGAATAGTTCCCAAAGCAGACACTGACAACTGAGACATGGAAGAATCAGCCAGGTCCATTAACAGGACATAAATATCAGGAAAAGTTCGAATAATCAACTCCTTAACTTCCACTAGTTCTTCATTACCACCACCCGTTACAATTAAAGGTAAAAACCTGGAATGGATAAATTCTTCAACAATCCACACAAATAGAACATTGTAGCACTTTGTTCAGTCGGATTTAACGACTTTAAGGTTGATATAATCCTGGTTAGAATATTGGACTGGTGGCGAATTAATAAGAGACAATTCTCATCTAGTCCATCCCAGTACTAAGTAGGAAAAGGGAGAAGTAAAGAGTACCACTACGAGCCAGATTACCCAAGCATAATGCACTACAATTAACCAAGGCTTGGTGGTTGGATGGATCAATCAGCTCAACCAAAGAATTTAAAAATAATTCGTCATTAATCAACTCTTTAATACATTCATCTAATTATTATTATTATTATTAGTTGGAATGTAATAATTACAAAGAAATACCATTCATGGTTATATTGACCAAAACATGTAAAGCTTCATCATCTTTTATCCTCGGAATAATGGTTAAAAGATTATGCACCGCACTAATCAACTGTCTTTGTAGCTCTGCCCATTTCCATTACCACTTTCCTAATACAAGATATACCAGAATTATCTTGCAAGGACATCAACAACAGAAGAAATCCCTTGGTTGTTTCCTCCACCACTTCTTCCGATTGAGCAACATCCATAGATGGAGCAGCATCCATAGATGGAGCAGCATCCATAGACTGAGCAACATCCATAGACTGAGCAGCATCCATAGATTGAGCAACAACCACAAGTAATTGATTAAACAATTCCACCAAACCTTTAACAAGTTCAGGTCTACTAAGAAACTCCTTGTTGATTGATTCTATCATCTTAAAGCTTTGTATCAATTACAAGGGGCAGATATTTACCAATTTCCAACCATTGCGAGTAAATCTGTATGGTTATTCGCATCAACCAGTCGAAATCCTGTTTAGAAAAGGTTGAAAATTCCTTGTGCAATTTCAAGAAAATCCATTGAAAAAAGTCTCCTTCTGGCCCTTTCCAATTTTGCAGGTAAGGCAAACACAGCTCTATCCCAATTATTTGGTGCAATAAGAATAATACCAGCATTCATTGACAAGTTGAGCAAAACAGCCATTATTGGCTTTAACACGTCGATACTAGTGGTAGTACGAGTTTGAGTTTCATGGAGAAAGGTCAATAAGGTGGTTTTTTCCAGAACTCTTTTACGATTCTCATCTATTTCAACTCTTTAATCTATCAGAAGTAGTGGCAGGAAGAACCATGATCGACGCATAGATTGGCAAGTAATCTGAAAATCTGCAGTTTCAATTCCTCCGGCAGTGTTTGTTGTTGTTTGAGCAAATTGTCGGTAAAGTTCAAGGAAGATTCACCAAGTTCATCTCGAGAACTCTCTGAAACACTCGACATCACCCCGAAATCATCCGTAGAGAATCAATAATTGACATGAGAATAAGGAAGAAGGATTACCCTGTCTGCATAAATCAGCGGCTTTTTTATACCGTTCAGTTAATTCCTCCCAATTCACTTTCCCGTTATTCACACTCACTGCTGCAATCTCTGGCGAGAACATTTGTTCGATGATAACGTGACCAGCCGTGGAAAAGAAATGAACCAAGAAAAAATAAATTTCCTCGAAATCTGGACTGATTTAGTAGCAAAACGACCAAACATTGTGGTGCATCTGCAGGGTCTAAGGGTAAGGGCAAGACTGGAGGCTGCCAATTCCACGCAGTCTCACTTGCTGGTATCTGCTCTGGAGACCCCTACTGGGCTGTTCCCATATGCGCTGTTGCGGTTTGAGGATATAGATATGGTGCAAATCTTGAATTGAAAAATAAAATGGATTTTGATTTTATCCCAAAAAAGCGTAAACCGAATGCTCTTAAACCTCCTCCGCCTCGTCCCACCACCAACACCAGCAAGGAGGATGATGAGAGTGAAGATGAAGATGAAACCAATCTCTCTTCCCTATCCACCGTAGCTGCAGGAGGAGGTGGAGTGAAGAGAAGAAAAAACAATCCGCTGCAAGCAAAGACCATCTCTTCGATCCCTCAGCCCTTGTTGCAGAAACGTGTTCATTTTCAATACCAGTCAAGCGGGAAAGAGGTCAAGGTCTTTGCTGATGCTGCCACTCGATCCCTAGAAATCGATTCTGAGTATGACAGAGAAGTAGCTCAAGCATTGGTAGAAAAGGGCCTGAAGGATGATCCTCTGCTTGACAAGGATAATCCAACCTATCAGGGCCAAACAGGATATCGAGTTTATTTGCCTCAAAGGGATACTTCTCAGCATAATGCTGGAAGCACTAAATTCAGGTCTGGTCCCATGCGTGCCCCTACCAATTTAAGAGTAACTTCACGCTTTGATTATCAGCCGGATATTTGCAAGGATTACAAAGAAACCGGCTTTTGTGGCTTTGGCGATAGTTGCAAGTTCTTGCACGATCGAGGTGACTACAAAGCAGGCTGGCAATTGGATCAGGAATGGGAAGAAATGCAGCGTAATGGCGGAGTCGTCAAGGAAGAAGAAAGCTTGGAGGTGACTGAGCGCGAGGTGGATTCAGAACTTCCCTTCAAATGTATAATCTGTCGATTGGACTTTACCAGACCTGTCGTTACAAAGTAGTATTTCCCCCTTACATTAAGTGTGCAAAAAAGGATGACTAATGAACGGAATTATTAGATGTGAACATTACTTTTGTGAAGCCTGTGCTCTACAGCAATTCAGACAAACACCAAAATGTTATGCTTGCAATGCTCCTACCAGTGGCATTTTCAACCGTGCTGCCAGATTAGAGGCGAAATTGGAAGAACGACGAAAACGATTAGTGCTGGAAGAGGAAGAAAAAGAAGAGGAAATTAATGAACTAACAAACACAACTAAAGAAGAATAAATGACAAAGTTAGTGATAGTAAAATGGAAGTTTCTATAGTGGAATTTGTTAATCATCTTCACAGTATTCCAATTCATCTTCATCTTCATAATAAACCGATCCTTTCTGGTTGTGGAAATGATTGTACATGTACTCAGTTCCACTGCCAAGAATGCGGTGAATTCCAGTCTGGATACTGTCGTAGCTCTTCACCACGTTGTATCCAATGCGGGTAAACTGCTTCTTCAGCTTCTCTACAAACGTGTGAGGTGACTTTCTCGCCTTCTTGTCCAAGTGCACCTTCACCAGCTTGCCTTTCACCACCTGCTTAAACTCAGTTCCCTTCTTCGCGAGTTTAACCAAAAAGTCTTCCCGATTCAGCAGAGCGCATGGTGAAACATATCCTTCCAAGTTATTCAGCTTCCTCACCAACTTGCTGGTCTCAGCTTCCTGTGCCCGAATGTAGGTGACGTTCTGATTGTTCATACGCAGGTATTCCTCGGGGATTGGAACTGGTGAACGCAAGTCCAAAATGTTTTCACGGTCATCAGCGCAGGGTGTTTCGATCCCATTGTTGTCATAGCATAAGTTGGGAACGTCTTCTGGTGCAGGATCCTTCACTACTTCAAGCAAACTATCGTTGTCTGTCACTGCGGCAGTAGAATTGTTGTTCTCCAAAGTATCAGCGGTGGTGGTGTTTTCTTTGTCAACTTTGGTGGTATTATCACTCTCGTTGTCATTGGCATCAGAAATGACTTGTTCTTCAGCACCACCATCATTTTGTTCAGCGCCACCTTGTTCAGCAGCATCTTGTTCAGCAGCACCATCGGCAGCAGCAACGTCGTCACTTTGTTCAGCACCATCAGCATCATCTTCCAATTGACGACGTTGCCACCTGCCATGTCTAATTGGAGTTGGTCGAGGGGAAAAGCGGATAGGACCACCATTTCCTTGTCTTTGGCCTGGATTAAAGCGAATAGGCTGAGTCCAACGAACTGGACCACCACGATTAGGAACATTCCATCCGTTTCCCCTAGTTGGTTGCTGATTCCAGCCGTTATCACCATCATTATCATCACCACTATCATCATTCCCACGAGTCACTGGACCTCTTTGTTGGCGACCTCCACGGAAAGCATTCACCGGAGCAGCGTAAGAAATGCAGCCACCGTAAAGCTCTATAGCTGCTCCCAACGATGCACGCTCATTCCATGGCTTCATCATGGTGTATTCATTCGCATTGCGACCATTTACTTCTCCAAATCGACGAGGATTCTGAAGCTGCCAGTCCATGTAGAGTTTATCCACAAAGGTGTGATGTAGCCAGAAAATTGGGTCATTTGGACTTCTCATTGTCGAGAAACCTGAGCCGATGCCGTTGTGCACAGCTGCATGGGGCTGACCCTCGATAGCTAGGCGGAATGAATCGTAAGATCTGGAGCTGGAGATATAGCGAGAGAGAACCTCGGGAGCCACGAAGGAACCGATACGGTTTCCTCGGTTGAACTTGCGAGTCAGACATGGAGAGCCACTTCGGTAGAAAGGCTGGAAGCTGTTGAACTGTCCATCAGAAATACAATTTCCACGTCTTTGATCTCCATTGCTACCATACCAGGTAGAGGTGAATATGACGGATAGTTCTGGCGCCTGAGCATCTGCAGACCAATCCCAGTAGTGAGCGGCAACGGAGGAATCCACACGTTGAATGGCCAACTCAAACTTGCGGATAAACACGCGATGCCATACCAAAAACATTGGAGTTCCGTGGTTCAAAGGACTATAGTCGTCATGATCTTTCGTAAGGAGGTCATAAGGAGAGGGACCATTACTTCTTCGCATGATTCCTTTAATCGCGTTCCAATAACGCTGACGATCGCCTGAGGAAAGGTCTTTAATTTCCTGACGAACAATGCGTCTACATCCACCTGGCTTCTGGGTATTCGTGTTTGGCGTTTGAGGAGTAAACGGGTTCCTGGAATTATTGGGCGATGTGGGAGGAGGACCAGTAGTAGGAGGAGGAGGAGGGGGACCGCCTCTCTGCGGTTGCTGGGGAGGGGCAGGAGCGCCCGGGTT
>QZWR01000497.1:0-11058 GCA_004114325.1 Zoophagus insidians | reverse complement strand
AAAGAATTCTGCGCTTACTCGTCGTACAACCACCAACCACTACTAAACCCAAATCTGTTCAAAAGTTCCCTTAAAATGCAGGTACTAAGTCTGGTCCGTTTGGTAGTTGCTACTACCTGTTTTGTACCCTTGTTTTTTACTACTACTGGTGCCTTTCATGTCGACCTAGTACAACATACCACCAATTATGCGGATCAGTCGGAGAATTTAACCGTGCCTAGCGTGTTGACCAAGTTGAAGGATGAAGCAGGAAAGGCACCTTTATTTTCTGCCACCAATGCCGAGGTGATCCCAAATCGATACATTGTGGTGTTTAAAAATCAAGCCACACCTGAACAAATTGAAAATCATCATAATCTACTGGTGTCTTGGTTAAGTATCGGAGTTGCGCAGGATGAAGTTGATAAGAAGATTGCGGCACACATTAAACACATCTATGAAATGGATGGGTTTAAGGGTTATGCGGGAAGATTTGATGAAACAATGTTGGAAAACATTCGCAGTCGTCCAGAAGTTGCTTATATCGAGACTGATCAAGTGGTTAAAGCTACTAATTTGCAAACCGATGCCCCTTGGGGATTAGCTAGAATATCTCATCGTGAGACACTCAATTTCCGCACGTATAACAAGTATCCTTACCACAGTAAGGCGGGGGACGGAGTTAATGTATACGTAATCGATACAGGAGTGTATATTGATCATGATGAGTTTGAAGGAAGAGCTACTTGGGGATATACAGTTCCTCAAGATGGAGATACGAATGAAGATGAAGATAAGAATGGACATGGAACTCATTGTGCTGGAACCATTGCTGGAAAGACCTATGGAGTAGCTAAAAACGCCCATATTATTGCTGTTAAGGTGCTCGGATCCAATGGAAGCGGCACCATGGCTGGAGTGATTGACGGAGTGGACTGGGCAGTGAAACATCACCAGACCACAGGCAAGAAATCAGCAGCTAATATGTCCTTGGGAGGAGGCCTCAGCCAGGCATTGAATGCTGCTGTGGATGCTGCAGTTGATGCTGGGATTTACCTTTCGGTAGCTGCTGGCAATAGCAACGACGATGCTTGTGGCTACAGTCCAGCTGGGGCGAAAAACGTGATATCAGTTGGAGCTACCAATATCAATGATACACGTGCCTGGTTCAGCAATGTAGGCAAGTGTGTGCACGTATTTGCACCAGGATTGGGAATTCTAAGCACGTGGATTGGAGGAAAGAAAGCCACCAACACCATCTCTGGCACTAGCATGGCGAGTCCACACGTGGCAGGGTTATATGCGTACATTTTAAGCCGATATGATTACTTTACCCCAGCAACATTGCGTGATTACGTAATGAACACGAGCACCAAAAATATTCTCACGGATGTTAAAGATACCAATAATTTGTTGATTTACTCGAATCCTCCCAGTTGTGATGACGAAAGCGATGAGTTGAAGTCGTTGGAGGAGGAGGAGATGACGTTGATAGATTTACTCGAAAAATTGATAGGAATAAACTAACATGAATGGGGGATGGACATCAAAGGGTCGTATGTTACAAATCAACCAATCAAATTTCACCTCTTATCACTCTTTATTTTCCCCGCATTCCCTTTTAAAGACAGCGCCTCGTTCTTTCTGGTTTTATGATTTCCCATGTCACCACTTGTTAGTATCACTGAAGAACTGGCGCTCTATACGTCTGTTCAGCATTCCAAGGTTGACTACTTTTGCCATTCGTGGGAATATTCCCAAACAACTGCGACCCAACGCTTGCTGTGGTATCGGCGCAACTTATTGGATCCGGTTTATACTAGTTTTACTCAAAGACGTTGTGAAAATCTATTATGGAGAATCCAACATTTATTACTCTTTCCTCAAAGTCCCGCTGTGAGTGAGGGATGGCGTAATCGGTTTGAAAAGTGGAATACTCCTCTTATTGGTCCGTTATGTTGGAGCTCTGAGACAAACAAACCTTTTATACCTCAAAGGGAAGGAAGAAGAGGAAGTGAAGGAAAGGGAAGTGAGGGATTAAAACCAGCTCTCAAGTCTGGCTGTGTAATGGTGGGAGGTGGTGGTGGTGGGGGACTTGGCTGGGTGCTTACGGAACACGTGTACCGTCATCGACTTGGGCTAGCCTACTTGGACCTTCAAGGCACGCTATCCCAACGACAACTGAATGGTGATGAGGAGGATCCCTGGGGTAGTTACTATCCCTTGACCCCACCCTCGCTCTTACTACTACCACCAAAGCGAGAATTAAAGAGAAAGAATTGCCGTTTTTCTGAAGATTTAATCGAATTTTCTTCGGTGGTCCCAATGATCAGTGGATTTGCCAAAAATGAATATTTCTGCCATGATCAGGATTATCTCGAAACTGATGATGATGAAGAAGAAGAAGAAGAAGGAGTAATTAGTAGAGTTACTAAACAATTACTTACCAAACTTGGAGGATTACCATGGAATTACTACTCATCCAGTACCACCACCACCACCACCACCACCACTACTGCACTTCCACCGTTTCTACAACTACCACCAGCAACTTCCTCGCATTTCAACAATTCTCCTAATTCAATCATGAAAAGTGCTTGGTGGGAGGAGATTTCGGAATTCTTGTTATGGACCGCGGATTTATCAGACTTTGTTCCTCCCTGTCCCTGACCCCTCTCCCTTTTTTTACCCATTTCACTACACAACACTGCATTACAGTACACAGCACTGCACTACATTACGTTACACAACTATACTTCAAGCATTAAAAGCTGATCTTTATTACAACAAATCATACTTGAATCAACGAAAATAATGACAGCAAAAAAAATCAATCTTTCAAGGATTGTTACAACATCACCATAATTAGGTTTAGAATTTACTTTTTTTTATATTTTTGTGGAAATATTTGAATTTAATAAAACTTTTGCTCTTTATTTGCGCCTATTTTTATTACTGGTCATCTTCTTCCTCGACAATGTCTTGATCTGATTCTTCATCAGAAACATCGAAATTGTAATCCTCTCCTTCAGAATCAGAATTTAAATGTATACGAGCTAGCATGGTTGGGTTTTTTCTATATTCTTGTAAAAACATCATCAATGGCTCAGGCACTTGGCCGACATCCACATCAATTGCTTCATTGATCCAATTAACCGCTTCTTTGTACCAATGCATATCGCTTCCTTCGTCATCTGTTTCATCATCTCCTTCGTCATCTTCATTAAGGGAAACTTCATCTTCATCATCATCCGCTATAAGGTTTCCAATATTAATTGAGCAATCCGCCAACTATTCCCTCATTAACAACTACTAGTAAGTTTATATGTACCTGGCAAAGGGAACGAACTAGCAAGGTCTCATTTTCCGTTGGTGGAAGTTTTTTGATTTTTTCTAAAAGGGCAACATTTGATTCTCTCGCCTTTAACAATAATTCTTTGGCTTTTTCTCTTGCTGCTTTTTCCCCTTCTCCATCTATTCTTTCCTTTCCCCCCTTCTTTTCTCCCCCCTCTTCTCCCTCCTCTTCTCCATCCCAGTATAAATACACATTCTCTGCATACCACAACGCTATGCTGGTATCTGCGAGGGTTTGTCCTTGTAGAGCTTCCAAGTTTGTAGGCGCCACTAATAATTCCATTAGAGATGAGTAGTATAGTTACCATTCAATATTAGTTGCCATTTTTCACGTGCCCATTTCGAACCACTAAGACGTCCCTCTTCATCATCTCGCAAAATGGCATGTTTCTGCATGGCTTGAGCCGCTTCCGAGATACAGGTAAGGCGAGAGACATTGGATTTATCAGGCCAGGCATCAATGGCAAGCTGGAAATATTCAGAGGCCGCAGTTGTATATTTGATCATCTCCTCTTTATCCTTTTCGCTTAATTCATCGGTAAAAGACAGTTTGACGTAAAGGTTCGCTTGAAACATGTTTAAATGACCAAGCGTAGTCCAAACATTAACCTTTTCTTCCAAACTCCAGGTTTGCTCTGATTTGAACAATTCCAAGGCATCTTCTCCCCGTTCAGAAGCCAACTTTGCAAATCCCCACAATTCGTCATTGATGTTATCAGTAATGCTCTCTTCTTTCCAATCAGTCAAATCACTCAAGGCTTTGCAATAGGACAGATAAAACTCCAATTCCAAGCTGGCTGGTATATTTTCCCTATTCCATTGCTTCTCGCTCTTGATACTGTCTTTTGCGGAGGAGGTACTATCATGCTTGAATCGTAATAACCGGTCAAACTCATGAACAGCACCTCGCAGTAGTTTGATCCCATTCCCTTCACCAACCACTTCTAAATCTACATCCTCCTCTTCTTGAATTAAAAGTTGGGCTGCGTTTTTATATAACAAGATGGCAGCTTCTATTTCTTCTGCCAAGCTTTCATCATCCTCTTCCTCTCCCTTGGGTTTTAAATCATCTGTTTCCGATTTTTGAAGATGAGCAGTCAACTCGCCTTTCAAGATTATGGTCTCTGCTTCCGGCTGATTAGTCTCAGCAGCACTTGTGGAAGCAGAATGACGAGATCTCTTCGAAACTGGCGTGGTCTCGGAAGTAGCAGCAGCAGCAGTGGCCTTGCCTAAACCCTGAGGGCGTTTTTTAGGAGTTTCCGTCATTTTTAACTTGGAAAAAGGATACAAAAAAAAACAATGTTTTGTCCTTGGAATTTTGCCACTATCATTAGGGGAACAAGTCGAAGCTTTACCACCCAGCTAAGCAACACGTTTTTACAAGCAAGAAATGGATTATACGCAGGAAAACATATCCAGTTTGGTAACAATAAACCCTTTTCCAAACACAAGACAAGAAGGTGTTCCTTTCTCCTTGGAAAGTGGAATTAACACGAACGCGGTGGTAGATGTTGGCTGCCTAATATTCAACGCAAGAGACTCTACTCTCCAACGTTGAAACAATGGTTCCAGCTAAAAGTCACCACTGCTGCTTTGAGAACCATCGATAAGCATGGCGGATTGGATGGATATTTGCTGGGGACCAAGGATGCCAAATTGCAAAGTGATGTGGGGTTGGAATTAAAGCGGCAATTACAACAAACTCTGGGCTTGGAAAAACCAACCAGAAAAAGGTAATTCTTTCGTAAAAGGAAGAAGAAGGAGGGAGTTAACTATGGTCAATTTAGTAAGAAAACCAAGGCAGTTCCATCATCAGAACCACTAACGACAAATTCCCCAGTTCTAAATACCCCGCAATAAACCCCTTTAACAAAGATTAAGCTTACGTTGAAACAGCCATGCACAACACCGCATCGTCATGTCCTTTCCAAGTTTTTACACATTCTCCCGTTCGTCCTTCCCAAATTCGCACGGTGGCATCAGTGGAGCAGGAATAAAGTAGAGTAGTTCCAGACAGCCAGTGTAATTGCACCACCGCTGCTACACCTTCTTCTTCCTGCTCTCCTTGACGTCGTTCTACCTGATGTCGCATGGACAGGCGAAGTCTTAGCGTGGTAACATCCCATATCTGAATGACCCCGTCTATGGATCCTGTAGCAGCCCAGGGCATTTTATCACAAAAGGCTACGGCTTCTACTGCTTCTTGATGCGGGAAACTCGCTAAAATCTATTCCCAACCCAAAGTTACCACAGAGAACATGAAACTTACGGTTCCTTGGGAGAGGTTTAGCAGTTTGGCACAGTTATCAGCTCCCCCCGTAAGAATTAATGAGTCATCCTTATTTACGGCCAAACAGGTAATTCCTTCTTTGTGAAAGCGTCCATTCTGAGCAGAACTTTGACGAAACAGGGGTTGACCACTCTTGGGATCCCAAACGGTTAAACTACCATCTTCTCCAGCACTGACCACCCGTTTTCCATCATTGGTAAAGCCACCACAACTGACTGGTCCTTGATGACCCGCCAAGACATGCATACAGGAACCACTGGGAAGCTTGTACATCCACACGGTACCATCCGCAGTGGCTACCAACAAGACCGTGCCACGCGGATGCCATTTAAGCCAAACTACTTCTTCTGTTTCCAAGGGTGGACAGACGGGTTGACCTGTGCTGGTATATGCCACGAAAACCTTGCCATCCATGCCACCACTGGCGACAAATTGACCATCTGCACTGAATGCCACACTTACCACCGAATCCGAATGTTCTAACTCAAATCAGCTTAATATTGAAGAGGAATGACGGTACTGGCAATTTGATGTAAAGTTTCACCGGTATCTATACGCCATAGGTAGGCACAATCATCTCCTCCACCAGAGGCAGCCACCATTTGATCGCTGGGACACAGTGCTACGGAATAAACCGGTTCTATTGTTCTGTGTTATTGCGGTAATGGATAAAGAGAAACTACCTTTATGCTCAAAAAAGCCTTGTCTAGAATCATCTTCTGCTAAAACAATGTCTTGTTCTTCATTGTATCCCTCTTGTTCCTGGTCCAGTTCTTGATCGAGGTCCTGATCAAGGTCATGATCGAGATTGAGCTGAAGATCATCCTCCAAAACACCGGCTATTTCTTCTCCGTCAATGTATGCCGTGTCATCCGCCTCATCCGTCAAGTTGTGGTGGTCGTGGGGATATTCAGGATTCATAACGAGGGAGAAGCAGAGAAAGTAGTCAAAAAGAAATAAAATATATTTGTCAGCTCATAAAACAGGGATATATGCGCAGTTGGCTTACAAAGAAAGGATTATTAGTAATGTTCAAATGAGCGCTCTTTGGTTGGATCATCAAAGAACGGCCTCATGTCATAATCACAGAGAGCTCTCGGCCATAACACCACGACCATTTGAGTAACCAGCATTGAGACAGAAAACCACTGAGCAGTTTCCAACATGTACGAATAGTTGCCCCACCCCAAAGCTATAATCCCTAAGAGCCGTAACATTTGTTGTCGCTTCAAGGTCGCTGAATCTGACCGATAAGTAGACCACTGCCAATCCAACCAGATCCACAACAATACTGCGACAGTCCAAACCTGAGTAAGGACGTAAAAAAGCTCCGACAATAACAGCACCACCACAGAAAAGATGCTTAGAAAAGTCATCAGCGTGAGCGATATTATGAACATAATCGCCAGTATTATCAAGATGGGTCGAACATACTTGACCGTACAGGCGCCTCTGTCTAGTTTATGTTCAGAGCATAGGTGTGAATCTCTCATGGATCTGACCCAAGTGCCAATAATCCGAAGTGTGGTCAAATTGAACACCAATCCGCCAACGTTGTTCACCGAGTAAGCAATGAGATATAGCAGGATGAAGATGACATGTTTGTCTTGGAAGTAGAGGCGATTGCTGTTGAAAGGAACCACTCCACCAGTGCCAAAGATATCAAACAGTCGTGCGGTTAATGCTGTTAGAAATGCCAGAAATTTTACTACGTTTTCTCAATTAGCACTTTGTTAAAGAGAGTGTTATTACGAGTAAGTGCATATAGGTACAGTTTGTATGCGGGTGCTTTGGTCTGTACATATCTTACCAGCAGTCCCACTAGGAAGATCAACGTTATCGAGCCATGTAAAATGAGCGGAAGCATCGTCAAGAGAAGTCTTAGTGGCAATGGTCGTTGCAGTAAAGCTCGGTAATAGCAATCGCAGTGAATTCTATAAATAGCCCCTGTCCTTTTTCATATTGAAAAGTCATATTTTACTTTTGTGATTCGTTCTTTCCCTCAAACACACTTTACCCCAAAAACCCCCTTTCCACATTTAGAACTTCTTTCCTTGAAAGCACATTTTATACAACATGAACGCCTTCTCTCTTCTCCTTCTAGTTGCTACTGCCATCAGTGCTACTCCTTCCGTTTACCGTAATCCTTACGAGAATCCTTCTGGATACGATAATCGTCCTTCGACATATGAAAATCGTCCTTCATCGTATGGCAACCGTCAGCCTTCAAACTACGCTGGTGGTCGCAAAGATTACGATAAACGTCGTCCCTCTTATGAAAAAACCTATCAACCTGACCGTTCGGACAGTCATGATAATGAAAGTCGTCCCCCTGTAATTTTCGACCACGGTGGTTTGCCCCCTCGCAAGCCTGGTGAAGATCAAGGAAAAGAACCTTTAATCATTGATCATGGTGGTTTACACCCTAAAGATCATCCTCAAGGCCAGGATAATGCGGGAGACTTTGAACCTGATGCAGCAGCTCCTGCCCCGGATGCTACCCCAGTTGTAATCCGTGAGAAACCTTTCCGCATTAGGGATAGAATTGCTTTTAATGTTGGAGAATTTTTTGGAAGAATTCGTGCAGTTCCTTCTTTGATCAAAAACACCACTGGAAAAGCCCTGAAATCCATTGGAGAACTCTTTAAAAAGGCTGGTGGTAAACTCCACAAGCCCAACTACTGGGCCACTTGCGAGTTGGAGGTGTTTACCAGATACATGAAGCTTATGGAATACGAAAGAGCCATTGGTAAACATCCAGACCGTATGAGAGATTATTTTGTCGAGGGTGAAATGAAGGCCTATTTGTCTTTGAAGGAGTGGGCCACGAAACCAGAGAATAAGAAGATTTACGCGAAGCGTAGACAAGAGGCGTATAAGAAGTATGGAAAGAAATTCAATCACGACACTGGTTATTAATAACCGGTGAAATAAATAGAATTCACTCCGATTTATTCTTCCTAGTCATCATCACTTTCAAACTTTACAATTTCTTCCTTCTCCTTTTCTCTCTCCTTTACGCCTGGTTCCAAGTGAACATGAAGATGGGGAAAAGCTCCTATTTCTTCAATACTTTCTCGGAGCGAGGCTAATTGTGAGTGCCAGTGGTAAAAGTAATTACCAAAATTGATAGAACGACGATGAAACTCTTTCCAATCTTGCAAGTTCAAATTAGATCTCTTCTTGATTTTTAGATATTCTGGTGATGATAATGAACCAAAAGCATGTTTAGTAACTACAGATTGATTTTCACCCTGATATCCTCTAATCGCCAAGGCAAAGGCTTGATCCTACCCCACTCGTCACCATTGGTAAAGCCAAAGGGAAGAGGAGGGGGACTTACTTCGTTGTTTCCTTGATCCGCCATGCTGAAATAATCTGACGTGCGTGCTACATCGTCTATGAATTCTGTATATTCTGGTGCATAGTGATGCAGATATAAAATGAATAACTCTGGATCCATGGAAAGTGTATCGAAAAGTTTCTTTCCTTTGCTTTAATAACCTGAAGTAAAGAAATACCTCTGGTACATATTTAAGAGTTCCATCCTTTTCATGACCTATTAATACTAAATCATTCATGAAGAAAGTGGGTAATATACGTTTAACTCGTAGTATTCCTCCAAGTACTTGAAAAATGTCCATCTTTTCCGGTCTCATTATATCACCAACACTCGTCGAAACACCATTCCCAGTAGCAGCCAGATTTAAAGAAGAAGAGGAGAATTGCAGTTGATTCAAAGCAAATCTCAAATCTCCATTTTCTACAATCTCAGACAGATTTGTAAAGTTTAAACCCTCTTCCAAAACTATCCGTTTCAATGCTTTTTGCATCACTGTTTTAGGGAAAGAGTTGAAACTAGCACCACGGTTTTCTTTTTACTCTCCGACTCGAGATGGCTTACTTTATTACCAAAGCCCTGTGCTCTAATCTCTTGATCAATCTCCTCCAAAAAGTTGCTAAATCTTCCTCTTCTCCTTCTATTGCTGCATTGGCATCCATATCAACCACAACCACCAAAGGAGCATGGTTTTCAGTCAATAATGTCTCAAACTGGCTCTTGATACTGGAAGTGGTGGTGGAAATTATGGGTAAATCATCCACCAATAACACAGTCTTCTTATTTTCATTAACAAGGCCACAATATCGACTTTTCAACAAAAATTCCCTAAATGCTCTCAAAACGGGTTCATAATCCTCTACTTTTTAACCTCCTTCTAATAAAAGTATACCCGAGATTACTCTAGTTGGATTAACCCATTCTATCACCTCAAAGCCCATCTCCTTCAACATTAGCATAACCGTGCTAGACTTTCCAGAGCCAGAGGGTCCCGTTACAAACAAGCACTTTTTACCAACTTCTTCGCCTCCGCAGTTAAAATCAACTTTCCAACTTGCAAACAAACCTTTCTCCATCAATAACAAGACCGAATGCTTCAAATCTCGCATCTTCTTCGCACTCACTACTACTTGGTTCTTTAATCCGTTTAGCCTTGGTCAAAGTCATTTCTACCAGTGATCTCGGTGCATACTTGTCACACCAGAGCATTCCGTCGTTATTAGTGACTGATGCATGTCTCTTGCGTTTTACCCTTCCTCCACTACTGTATTCTGAATCCTACAACTATGAGCTACATCGTGGAATTTTACGTTTGGTAAATCATCCCTGTTTAGTTTGGATGATGGAATGACGATTAACTGATTCATTTCCTGCTTACTTCATCAGGTGACTTTCCTCTCCTTGCTTTGTACAATATCCCAAAGCGTTGATCAAATCAATTTAATATAGGATTCTCAACTAAGAGTTTGTTTGGACAAAACCATCGTGTAGTACAAGAGAAAGGTGTTATTCACATATTTGGAAATCACAATAAACCCTCGCTTTATTGACCCTTTTATGCTTTCTACCCGGAAACTACTATGACATGTTGTAATAAAACTCGGTATAAGAAATCTGGCAAACGTCTAACTGTTTGTCCATTTCTTGTCTGACGTTTTTTTTCCAAAAAAAATAGATATCGAAATGACTCTCACTTCATAATATAGGCGATTTTCCTATTAAATAAAATTTCCTGCTGTAGATTTAAAATTAGAGATAATTTCAAAAATATACCTTCCGAGTTTCAAAATTCCAAAAATATACCTCGAGTTTGCAAAATTCCGAAAATATACTGTCACGTGAAAAGTATTTGTAAGCAGCACTGTTAAAAGTGTTCTGCTTGTAATAGTAATAATAAAGAATAACGAATATTCCCTCCATAAATTTCTTTATATTATTTCACTCTCTCCGCACTATGTCAGAGGCTACCCCCAGTATCTGACAATACCTTCCGAGTTTGCAAAAAGGGAATGTTACTTTTGCCCCAATATGTCAAATGACAAGTTTGGTTTATTGATTTGAACAGGTACGCTTATTATGACCAAACTGTTGACAT
>QZWR01000061.1:0-51656 GCA_004114325.1 Zoophagus insidians | reverse complement strand
TAACACAACAGCACCCCGGGAAAGTTCACCCCCTCAGGCCTCAGAGCCTGACAATAATATAGGTAGTATTATTACATTTTAAACATAATGTTCTTATAATTCCTAGTTGCTTCCAGTTTACGTCAACTAATTCAATCAAAAAAGCCTATTAATTCTTCTAATTACAAATAATAAAAGTTCTTTCAACATTATAAAGGAGAATTGATAATTACTACATCTGAACAATGCAATGTTCTGATCACGGGAAAGAGGAGAGATTGAATCAAGACAAAAAACCCCGTTACATTGATCCACCTTTCCTTGTTCTGCTGGAGAGAAAATATGGATTTACTCTCCTCGGCTAAACAAGCCGCCGAAACGTTACCAATCGTAGAAGATGAGATAATAGACCAGCCCTTGTTGCAGGAAGAATTTATAACTCCGGTTGAACAGGTAGTACCAGTGAAGAAACACAACTTGTCGGTTCTACCTAGAGATGAGGTATTGCTTATGGTAGGAAGAAGATTAACACATTTCCAAGGAGAGATTAGCTAAACGAAAGCGAATGAGAGATCGAAAACGACATTTTAGCCTGAAGGTTAGCACTACACAGCCTTCACCAGAGTTTCGAAACAGAATACTATCATCTGCGAAAACACCATACGTTGATACTTCCTCTGCTCTGGCTGAACTAGAGGCTGCTGCTAATCTTTCAAGCATAACGGTAAGAATAATATGATTTGAATAATAAAATTGCACAAGAATACCGAGGATGAAGAAATGATAGTCTTTATTGAAGAGGAAGAGACAAAGAAGGAGGAGAACTTTACGCCACTGGTTTTAATGGAAGAACCACAGCTTCCGCCCCTCAAGTTGGATAACTTCATAACTACTAGTTCAGCTCTAGCAGCGGCAGACTCTTGGTTTAAACACCCTGAGAGAATTCCTTCACCAGCTCCTCAGAAAGTGTCTTCCGCTAAAGCATCCCCACTTATGATTGCGAAACAGCTTGAACAGAATAATCTATTGCAAGAAAAGTATTTATCTTCTACTCGAGCAGAGAAATTAAAGGCTCCTCCTCCGTCGCCACTTCCGCCAGATGACAAGACAATGGAACAAATTTCAAAAGAACAAGAAGTACCAGTATTTTTACCGATAAAGGAAGAGCTCAAGAGACAAGAAGACATTGTTCTTATTCCAGACGATTTTTCCGATACAAAGGTGTCTTCTCCAACTGCTACTGCTGGGGTTTCGGCAGTTTCAGAAGAGGAAGAAGAAGAAGAGGAAGAGAATGAGGAGAACGCGGATAATACCAGCTGCTGTAGAGACTTTCCTGTTTGGCCTAGCGATGATGAAGATGAAGAGGATCAGAAGCAGCTAGAAAGTAGGGAATGGGCTTTACATCTAGTAAAGTTACCAGATATCAGGATTCCCGACCAAAGACGGTTTTCTAATAAGTTTGGTACATTGGATCCTCAACTGATCCGAAAGCCTTCTTTTGTTGAGTCTAATCAAAGCAAGTCACCTCATGGAATGCTGCCATTTGACACACCGAACATGACACCCGATTTGGTTTCCAATGAGCCTTCTCTCAAAGAATCTCTCATGATGTTAAGACAAACATCACAAGAATTATGGGAAGAGGAGGCCTCCACTTCGAACCAGCAACCATCAAATTCTATGGAAGATTATGTCAAACAAATGGATGACTTTGGGCTGGAAATTATGTCACGTTTTGTGCCTGTAGAACCACCACTTCCGGTATTGGATATTCCCGAAGTCACAACCCCAGAGCCTACAGAGGAACAGCAATCAGCAAAAGATTTTAACGATAAAGACTCTTTTATTATGACTTCGATGGAAGCAGGGAGCTCAATCAAAAGAAGTAGCAGTCGGGTTCAGTTTCGAGATGATTCCGACATTGAATCAGTATTGGAGGTAAATTTTATTGAACGATATTTAAGACTCAAAGTTTCTAGGTAACTAACCACAAGAGACATGCCTCATTAGAGCCACCAAGATTACCTCCTATATTCTTAGACATTCCTCAGTGGAGAGAATCTGCTCATACAACCTTTGAAAGAATCAAGGAGAAGATCGATACGCCAAATTCACCATTTCCCAACCGAGAAAAGACCCCAGAGCCTGCTGAACTAATCATTGAGGAGGATATTTTTATGGGAGGTGCGGCGGAACTACCGATAGTTTTAGAGTTTCCTCCAGTGGCAGTAGTTCCGCATGTTGAGGTGGAGCAAATTCACGAGCAGCAACAGCAAAGACAAGAGCAACAACCGAATTCCTCTCACTTTTTAGAAGGTAGTTATTTGAAACTTAAAGTTAAATATGAAAAAGTGGATAACTCTCCTCCATTGTTAAGCACTCAAGCTACTTTGCCTACTTCTATGCTACCAACTACACGATCGACTTCGCCATGTGAAATGGAAGCAATAGAAACGCAGCAAGAATACGCAGCAGCAGTAGCAACAATAGGAGTTATAGAGCTCAAAAAAATGGTCAGATTCTCCGATCAGGTTTATGCGACTGAAATGCGAGAAATGTTTGGGTTAGCAATATGTGTTCAGGTAAGAAACGTAGATGTAAACTAACAGACTTTATTTAAGATGGCAGAAAATTATACGCTGGTTGGAACATCAAAGGGACAGATATTAATGTTTGATGACGAGGAAAAGCTTGATTGCATTCTCTCTACCAGCGCTAATGCCTCAGCAATTTGGTGCCTGGCTAACTTTGGAAAACTTGTTGCTGCGGGCCATGAAGATGGCGGAATAAGTGTGTGGGATTTGATGGAAAAACGATTAATTGAAGATATCCCTGCAGTAACACCTCCTCAAGAAACAAGATTTGCCATAATAATGATGAGAAGCAAATCAGAAGGGACTGGACATTTGTTTGGCTCAGGAATTATTCATATTGGGTTTGTGGACGCAGGAAATATAGTAAGCGGTGACTTCTTGGTAAGTAATGGTAAATTACGTAATTTTTGATACAATTATTTGTAGGGAATGGTTTTTCATCATCGACTCTCTAAAAAAACCTTTTTGAGTTCTACCGCTGCCAAAACTACTCGGTTGCTTGGAAGGCCTCCTCACGCTGGTCGACGTAAACCTACGACCATCTTCGGCCTTGGGGCTGTAACGGGGGATTCAAGCCATATCGCTGTTGCTCAGGGAATTGTGGCAATATTGACACCACACAAAATCCTGCTTGCTAGAACCAAACCATATCTGGAAACACTGTTTCGGGCAATGCAACCTGGAGATTCCGTAGCAAAAAGTGGTTGCTTGGCATGGCTCCCATCTGGGGTAGGACAAGGAGGGGTAGAAGAAGAAGATGTAGAGGAGTTTCCTGATCCAGTGTTGGCTTATGCATGGGATAATAAGCTGTTCTTGCTACGAGTATTTTCTGAAAATCACTTGATGAGACCATTGGATGAATCTGGTGGTGAATTACTCTTTGCGCATGTTGGCAACTGGACTGGACCTGCACCGTTAGTGAAAATTGAATGGTTTAGTCCCGTTGTATTATTATTGTACACTGCTGAGCAAGAGGTCCTCGTATTGGATCGCTATACCATGCAAGTTTCTCAAAGAGCAGATTTCTGTTCAGCAGGTTTTACTTGGTTGGGTGATTTGCGTTATCAGGAAGGACTGCAGCGACAAGGAGGCAGTGGTAATGATGTGCAATTGTGCTTTCAACATAGTGCCTGCTTTAAGCCAAACAAAAGACGATTTTTCCTTTTAACAATTGATGGATTGGTGGAAGGAGCCTTGTTAAACTGGTCAGAAAGGTTGGAAAGACTTCGAAAAGTTGGAATGCTCAGTGCTGCAGTAACGTTAGCATGCGACTATTTGGAAGAAAACTCGGTGGATATGGCAGCACTGGGATTGCCTGTGAAGGCAGAGCAGAGAAAGGAGATATTGCAACCTTGTTTGTTAGAACTTCTCAAAGAACTACTTGGGGTAACTTCAGTAGCAGATTATTACCTAGCGCAACTTTGTGTCAAAGCGACTTTATTAGCATCGTTGGAGGGCTTTTTGTTTAGTGAAATATTTGGCTGGTTTCAGCAGCATGATAGAACGCCACAGCTAATGGAGGCACTTATCCCATGGCTTCTTATGGGGAAAGTCTCCACACTTTCACTCGGAATGCTGCAACAAGTAGTGGTATGTTTGGATCGTCGGCCAAAAACGTTAGAGCGTTGTTTGTTGCGGTTAGCAGTGATTCCTCCCGCAGCAGCTCCTTTACTTGTTCCATTGCTGCGTAAAGAAGGATTATGGGAAGCACTTTTGCGTTTATGGACAGAAGTAATGAAGGACTGGGAGGCTCCGTTATTGCACCTGAAGCCTCCGTTGTTGTTCTCCTACATAAAAGGAATCCTATCATCTCCGCCTCCAAAGGAAGCGACCTACATTGTTTTAAAATGGCTAAACACCAAGGCTCTTGCGTTGTTGCCCGGTTGGCTCTCCTCATTTCCTTCAGAAACTGTGCAATTATTGGATACATTGTTTGATTATTATGCAAAGGGACAGGAGCAGCCAGTGTTGTTCGTCCAGGTGCTCTTAGACAATCCAAGACCAAAAGGAGTCTGCTTTTTAGCAAGCACTTGCAAAAAACACCCATCACTTGTCAAGCTGAATAATACCCAACTTCAACTACTGTTGGGATTTCTGATAGAAACTTCCTCTAATGAGGCAGAACAAGCTTTATTGGACGTATGCTCGGTTTATGGATTGGAGATGTTGGAGGAACGATTATCCCAAATTGAATCTAGCTGTTACTTCCAAGCATTAGAGGCTTACTTCAGACATGTTCGAGCATTTGATAAAGTGGTCGAAACCTTTTTATTGGATACCTCAAAGAGAAGGAAGAAAGTTTTTGACTGCGTGAGGAAGCTCTTGTCTCATCGTCCATCGGTCACTTCTGTCCAAACAATTGTAGAACGTAAACAAGCAAAAGTGAGAGCTGCAGTTTGGCGATGGTTGCCCGAGTTTGTAGAAATTGACGGGAAAAAAACAGCTTTGATGGTGCGAGATCTGTTCTACGCTCAGCATGATCATGCACTTCGGCAATTACCTCAGACTTACCTGGAATTTGCTTATTTAAAAGGATTGCTGGACTCCACTGTTCCTCTCCCAGTGTTGGATTATTCCCTGCATGCACGTTATGTTGCTTTGTTGTGTGAACAACGAGCATTTGATGACGTTTGTCGTTATTTGAAGCTGCGAAAGGGAAGTTATGATGTTGAAGCAATGTTGGCACTCTGTCGTGCTCATCAAGTTGTGCCTGCCATTGTTTGGTTGTTGGAAGATTTGCTGGAGGATCGTCCAGCTGCTTTAGATGCCTTAATAACGGCCATACAACAAGTTTATCTGTTTTCTGGGGATGGAACTGAGGATCAAGAAGCCGCAGCTGCAGGAACTAACAAAGATCTATTCCAATGGCTGGATTCGGCGATATCCATTTGTGAACGCTCCAGCCTACAAGCACAGAATTTAGTTATGGGAGTAGAGCGAGAGAAGGCTGAGAATGAATGTTGTGACATGTGGTTTGAGCTGCTTTCACTTTATCTTCAACTTTCCTCTCTCCCTGCCTTTTCTTGTGTTACAATCCCCTGGTTTTCAGAAATACTAGATCGATTATTGCAAACATTTGCTGCTACTTCCTCTCACTGTGTCTCGCTTCCTCGCTTATTGCTGCGGGTGATAAGTTCACTTCCTGGCTGCTCAAAGAACGACATGAAGTATGTGCTGATTCGTGCTCTGGATCTTTACCGCTTTGATGAACAAATGCTGGAGCTTGGTACTCGATTAGTCGCCCGTGATGTTAACCAATCGATGTGTCATTTGGTACGATTACGCAAGAGAGGATGGCGTAGCAATTCATCCGATTGCACTTATTGCACGTCTAAGCTTTGGATATCTTCTTCTTCGCCCGCTTCCTGCTGGACTTTCCACTGTGGCCACGCCTTTCACACTTCTTGTTATGCAATTCTTTCTCCTGATGACGATTCTGGGAATACCTGTCCAGTGTGTCATTCGCACTCCCAGAATCCTACAACAGTCCCTTCGTTCCTTTCTCGTAAATGAATTATCTTTGTTTCTAAGTTGTTGACCCGTGGTGTTTAATAAATATATATCTTTTTTACACCTGGATCACCTGACATTGACAACCATGGATTTGTTCTTCAAGGAACGGAGAAAGTACCTTTTGCTTTTTCCCCTAGTTATTTTGCTCATAATCCTGAATGCAGTGACATCGCCATGTATCTGGATCCAGGTAAAATTGACTACCAACAATTTTTTGACACCAGTACTTAGCCATTCGCGATTGGGTGTTGATTCCAATCTTGCTTGTGATGATCCTGGTGGGAGTATTTCGTCATCAGCTAACGCTGCTACTATCCGGAGAAGCCAAGAAACTTTCAGCTAAAGCTGTTAGAGAAGCGTACTCAACTTTTTCTAAGCCCAGCTCTGACTATTGGAATTAGAAAAGCACTTCAGCGCGCAGCATTGTTGCGATGCAACGGAAACCACATTACTCTGGCGTCTTATCAACGACGACGACAATACTTAGCCTCGGCCTTTGAAGCAGGCTCTTATTTGAAAAACCCCGCAGATAAGGACTCACCACCAAATCCCATGGCTGACCCCGCAGGAATGGAGATGATGATGGACGGCATGAAGAAAAACATGATGATGATAATTCCACAGACTTTAATAATGGGGTGGATTAATTTCTTCTTCTCTGGCTTCGTCCTTAGTAAGCTTTTTCCCCAAGTGCTGAAGCTAAGCGGGAGAGGATAGTTAGACTTCCATTCCCCTTAACAGTGCGATTCAAGACAATGCTCCAGCGCGGCGTTGATACTGTTGACATGGATGTGGCTTGGGTGAGTTCGTTGTCATGGTACTTCTTGAATCTATTCGGATTACGTGGAGTTTATACGATTTTGCTGGGAGAGGAGAATTCTGCGGATGGTTTGAAGGACATGCAGGCGATGGGGATGCAGCAACAGCAGCAGCAACCACAGGATTGGAATCAGCTCTTTCAAACAGAAAAGGAAAACCTTTTGTTGTGCGAACATGAGTGGGAGTTGGAGCAAGTAGAAACTCGCTTGTTATCACTTTTATAATAAAGAATCGCAAAACTTTGCCAGCTCTACGTCTTTTAGCGAGATTCCTTGACAATCGTGCGTTGTTAGAGATATCTCCACTCGGTTGTACACGTTAAACCACTCTGGATGATGATCATGCTTGTCAGCGTAAAGTGCTACTCGGGTCATAAATCCAAAGGCCTCGTTGAAGTCTTTGAAGCGGAAATCCTTTCGTAAAAGATCTGCTTTGGTAATGGTAGCTCCTACAAACTCCCAGCCCTGTTTTCCGAGCTCTTCAGTAGCTTGAGCAAGTTTAATTCCGGTTAATTTTCCCATCATTTCCTTTTGGCGTATGTCAGAATTTTAAAGAAATAAAAGATCCAAGTGAATAAAATAAAAAAAATTATCACTTCACGGAAGGGAAATCCTTCTTTGGTTTTTGGATCATAACACGGATATCACCGCCGCCGTTGTCCATCCATCCGTCAGTTTGACTTAGTAGCTTGTTATAGTCGAATGGTACATGCAAAACTAAAGGTGTTGCCTAGCACACTACCCTAGCCGATGCACAGATTTACTGTGTATTCGAGCAATGACCGTTATGTTGAGCTGTTAGGAGAGCGGTGTTGTCCTCCTTTCAAGCTGTGTGCAGGAAAATCTTACTTTTGCACGGTCAATCATCCTGGGGTTATGCGTAGGGCTACACCCTTTCTTCTTTCCTCGCAAATTTCCTCATTAACCTCCCTTTATAGCCTCGCGTAAAATCTTCAAAGAAACCTGCTCCGGCTCCCTATCCTATTGCTGGTAAAGGCAAGAAGGACCCCAAGAAGCCTGGAAGACATCCGGCTATTGAAAAGCGCCCTAGAAACTATGGCATTGGCCAAGATTTGCAGCCCAAGCGTGATTTGACCAGATTCGTTAAATGGCCCGAGTATGTCCGTCTGCAACGTCAACGTCGCATCCTTAAAATGCGTCTCAAGGTCCCACCAGCAATCAACCAATTTACCAAGACCTTGGATCGCAACACTGCAGTCTCAATTTTCAAGCTCTTGCACAAGTACCGTCCTGAGACGAAGATTGCCAAGAAGCAACGTTTGTTTACGATTGCCCAGGCCAAAGCCAGTGGTACCGAATGTGCACCTACTCCAAAACCTTGTGTTGTCAAATATGGCATCAACCACATTACCGCGTTGGTAGAACAGAAGAAGGCTCAATTGGTGATGATTGCTGATGATGTTGATCCCATTGAAATTGTGGTATGGCTCCCTGCACTTTGCCGCAAGATGGGCGTCCCCTACTGCATTGTGAAGAACAAGGCCAGATTGGGATCCGTGGTGCACAAGAAAACCGCTACGGCCCTCGCCTTTACCGAAGTTTCACCAGAGGACAAAGTTACTTTGGCCAATTTGGTGACCACCATCAAGCTCTCTTACAATGAGAAGTTTGAAGACCACCGTCGTCAATGGGGAGGAGGAATTATGGGACTCAAATCACAAGCCCGTTTGGCCAAACGTGAAAAGTAAGCTTTCCTTTAACCATCCATGTCACTCACATCACCACCAGAGCATTGGCCAAGGAATCTGACGCCAAGAAGGCCGGCGCTGCTAAAGCTGGTGTAACTGAATAAAAAGAGTGTTTGATTATGAAATAATTTTAATTGAATCACATGCTGCGACATCTTTCTCTAATAGTTTGTCGTAGCTTTGCCAAAAGAAGCAACATGCCTCCCAAGAAAGCCGCACCAGCCCCCAAGTTACTGCTTGGAAGACCTTCCAACAATCTGATGATTGGAATTGTTGGATTGCCAAACGTAGGGTGAGTTTTTCAAGTTGATAGGAGTGGTTATTAAAAATAGCCAGGAAATCCACCTTTTTCAACGTGCTTACTAGTAGTGCAGCAGCAGCTGAAAACTACCCCTTTTGTACAATTAGTATGACATTTTGTGTTGGTTATTGATAGATTGCGCAATAAACAGACCCGGAGGAAGCACGAGTAGCAGTTCCTGATGAAAGGTTCGACTGGTTATGCCAGCAGTATAAGCCTGCGTCCAAAGTCCCAGCTTTTCTGACAGTTTATGACATTGCTGGATTGGTGAAGGGAGCCGCCAATGGAGAAGGCTTGGGCAATGCCTTTCTATCACACATTAGCCAGGTGGATGGGATATTCCACGTCGTTCGAGCCTTTAGCAATGAGGATGTCATCCATGTAGAGGGAGAAGTTGATCCGATCAGAGATCTGCAGATTATCCATGAGGAGCTGCGTTTGAAGGATATCCAGTTTCTCAAGCGGCAGGAGGAAGAGAAAGGAAAGGTCGCTTCCCGCGGAGGAAACAATCTCGCGGACAAGGCGAAGAAGGAAGAATGGGAGATTGTGAAGAAGGTGTTGAACTTTGTAGAAGGAGGACAGGATGTTAGGAAAGGAGATTGGAACTCTAGAGAAGTAAGGGAGCCGGTCCAATTTGAATTGACACAATTAGGTGGAAGTGCTTAATTCGTTATTATTACTCACATCCAAGCCGGTAATTTATCTGGTCAACCTATCAGAGGAGGACTATATCCGAAAGAAGAATAAATGGTATGGAATTAGTGAGAGAACTGACTGAAATGGGGTGGGAGAGGAAAGGCTGGTGAAGATTAAAGCCTTTATCGATGAGAATTACCCGGGTGACTTGATGATTCCCTTTAGCGGTCAATTGGAGCACAAGTTATTGGAGATGGGGCCAGCTGATAAGGAAGCTTATTTAAAGGAGAAAGGCATAGTTTCTGCCCTTCCCAAGATCATTGTCGCTGGATATCAAGCCATTAATTTGATGTACTTTTTCACTGCAGGAGCAGATGAAGTGCGAGCCTGGACACTAAGGGTAGGACCTTTGATATTTATGTGTTAATTGGGAGGGGGGAAATTAGAAATTCTCCAAAGCACCACAAGCAGCAGGGGTAATTCATACGGACTTTGAACGGGGATTTATTATGGCAGAAGTCATGAGATTTGAAGATTTAAAAGAACTAGCAACGTAACAAGTTCAATTTGATATGAGCTAATACAAACCACTGGTAAAAAGTGAGGCGGCGGTGAAAGCAGCAGGAAAGTATTTACAAAAGGGAAAAGATTACATTGTTCAGGATGGTGACATCATTTACTTCAAATTCAACGTAACCGCAGCACCAAAGAAGAAATAAAAGATCTTTAAATTTACAGATAGCAGCGTTTGTAGTTACTTCTTCTCAATATACTTTCCCAATGGTGGGGTCTTTCTAAGCGTTGTTTCTGCAGGTGGTGGGTTCAAGAGCGAGTGATAAAGCATTTCTTCACTACTACTAATAAAACCACCACCACCACCATCTTCTTCTTCTTCTTGTTCTACCAACATTTGGTAATCTGAACTACCAAGGAGCCTCGTAAGAACCACACCGCAAGATATTAAAATCAGCGTCATTATTAAAAGCATGGACCACAGCTTCCAATCACTGGAGGAAAAAGGAAACATGCTTATGATTGGTGAGTAAGACGAGGAAGAGGTGGTAGAAGCGAGAGGTTTATCCTTGTTGGCAATCCATTCTACCTTGGCTTCTACTTGTATAGGCTGAGATCCTTCGTTATAAGCAATTATACACATGGTCATTTTCTTTAAGCGACGGTTATCTGGAAATTGGCGCTCACACTTGGTGGCTTGAAGCCCAACACAACTCATATCTAGCAAAGGAGCAGGAAGATCTTGCTCCGAGGAGGAGAGGTTAGCTCGTAGTAAGTGGGGAAAGGCTGATTCCGAACAAGCAAGGACATGGTGTAATCCAGGAGGCGAACTAGTAACCACAAAGTGAAACGCTCTAACCGGAAAAGGTGAGCAGAATCCTTTTGCAGAAAACGCTGGAATAAGCAGCTGTTGGGAGATTGTCACTGGGGAAAGTAAAAGTGGTATAAACAACAATGTGTACATGTGTGTATTCAAGGTGTGGTGTAGAAGTGGTAATATAAAAAAGAATAAACAAATCTCTGCACTTTGTAGAGCGAACGAGTAGTTATATAAGTGGCCTTGAAATAAACGAAAGCGTGTGGTAAGAAGGAAAGGAATGGGGGGAAGAGGAGAGAGAAAGTGGTGAAAAATGTATGCACTCTCTGCTCGCGTGACTGTAGAAATTCATTACATCATTGCTTTCATGGTGATGGTCGAGGTGGTGGTGTTTCTCAAGGTGGTGGTGGTGGCGTAGTTCAGGACTTGGAGATGAATAAATCGGGTCTACTTGGAGCAAACTAATGCACTTTATTCTCACAGCCAATTCAAGCAATCAACGCCGCTTTCTTCAAATTAAAGAAAGATTTCAGCGAATGTGCTTGACGTCCTAGCAACTTCTTCGCGTCTTCCGTCGTACCTTCCATGTCTCCCCTTCTAGTGATTTCGTACGACTCAATCACCACCTCCACCTCCGTCGGGTCAAGTCCTGCATCAGTCAAGATCTTTCTAGCATCCGCATCAGAAATGCACTGGAATTTGATCGTTTGTCCCAGTGCCTCAGAGGCTACTTTGGCCATCTCTTCTCCTGACAAGGATTCAGGGCCTGTAATGTTGTAGGTCTCGCTGACATGTTTCACGCTAGACGTGGCACAGTTGTGACAAATCTTCACAATACACTCGCCTGCATCTGCCAACGAAATAGGCGCCAGTTTAACCTGGTTAGGCAAAGGCACGGGGAAAACACCCTCCTTCATCTGATCCTTGTAAAGCAACAAACTGTCGCAAGAGTGTAAGTGTAGTTGCATTAAACTTACTTTTCTGCATAGAAAGCAAGTCGCAAAATGCAGTAATCCTGAATGCCCGAATCAGTGAGCATTTGCTCGACTCTTCTAAACTCCTCCATTGCCTTACAGTCTGTTGGTTCCTTCTTTCCCCTGTACATGCTGACCAGGACAACGTGCTTCACTTGGTACTTCTTGCAAGCTTCCAGGTATTTCTTGGTAATCTCCAACTTGTGTTCCGAAGCAGGTGGAATGAGCACCACACAACAACTGTTGCTAAAACTTTCTTGACAACTGCTCAGAATGTCCTCGCCAACTTTGCAGACGTCCACTCCACTCAGCTCAGAAGCTGCTTCCAAGTTCTGCGCTAACCCATACAACCGCTGAAAGCTGCCGGTTTGTTTCGCCGCAAGTAAAACATGCTTTCCTACCAAATCCTCGCCTCGCATCAATAGCTCTCAATAGTCAGAGCATACCAGTAAGCCCATCAACCGAGGTCACTACAAGAGCCTTGCTTTTGTCACTCATAGTTTCTTATTATTAGTGACAGGCTGTAGAAGGAGGTCTTTTTTATATAGCGAGAAATAACGTAACGTTTTGTCATTTAAGCTTCCCAACCTTCTCTTCAGGAAAGCTAATAATCACGTGCAGAAACACCTCTTTTTTTGTTGACTTGAAAGGGTTGATCCCACATTTGAACACTCCCTCCATATCCTCCTCTTCTATCTCTGCCTGTGAAAGTCATTGCAAATGAGTCGTTCTCCTCTTTTCCCTTCTCATCTTCTCCTCCTCCTTTTGTTCCTAACTCTATGGCTTGTTCTTGGAGTACCAGGAAGATCACGATCTAACTATGGTGGTGGAAGCAACGAAGGGGAAAAGAGTGCTGATAAGCCACAGAAATTTAAGAAACCTGTCGCTGCTGCTGCTGCTACCACTACCAAGGCTGCAGTTGCAAATAAATAAACCTTTTTTTTTCATCAAGAAAAATGTCCACAAGTGAAGAGCAGAAGGTTATACAACTGACCTATCGTAACAACCACTCTATCGCTGTAATAACGCTAAACCGTCCAACTCGTGGTAATTCCTTGAACCAAACTCTTGTCGAGGACCTACTAAAAGCCCTGGAGCTACTTGAACGCGATGATCGCGTAAGAGTGGTGATTTTGACTGGTGCAGGGAAATACTTTTGTTCTGGCATGGACTTGGCTGGAAAGGAAAAGCAGGCAGCAGAAGACAAATTCGATAAAAGTTGGGCACTGTTTCATAAACTTGCTAGCTTTCCCAAACCTACCATTGCCAGGCTACAAGGTCCGGCCTTGGGAGGAGGAGTGGGTCTAGCCATGGCCTGTGATTGGAAGTTTACTACACGATCTTGCTACTTCCAACTTGCAGAAGTTAGACGTGGACTTTTGCCAGCAATCATTGCAACAGTCATTGTGCCGAAGATTGGACCTGCGTTGGCCAAGGAATGGATGATGGGAGGAGAGCGCATATACGCACCGGAATTGTCAATTCAAGGCGTGGTAAAAATGAAAGAAACGACAGAATCAATGGACGCATACATTGAGGACTGGATTTCCATGCTCTGTAAAGGCGCTCCAAAGGCACAACAAGGAATTAAACAAATGATATTACAGCTCTCTAACCAGGTTACGGATAAACCATACATCCGACAGGTGTTTGAGCAGATGTTGATCGGTGAAGAAGCAGCCTATGGGATCAAGTGTTTTCTCTCCAAGACTCAACCTGATTGGTCGTCCCTGTTGCGTCAAAGAGATTCCAAGCTATAGTGTCAGAATCTGAGGCGGTGGTGGTGGTGCTGTTTCAATGGGTGGAAGTTTGGGATATATGCATCGAAATTGAGCTAGAACTGGGTCAATCCTCTCTCGTAATACACCAATCACCACTGGCACCATTACTTTAACCTTCTAATAAAGGTTGATTAGCCCTAATAGAAGCACCCTTTACCTTTTCGGTCTTGGTTGTTTCTTGGTTATCAGGATCGATCCAATCATCTTCCTCCTCTTCCTATAAAAGGATATTATTACCAACAATTAAGGGTTACCCCTGCTTCTTCCTCTTCCTCTTCCTCTTCTTCTTCGTCACTTCCTAGTTCTTCTCCATCTTCTGGAGCTACCCATTCAGCCTCACTGTCTACGTCATATTCCAGAATATTCTCATCGCGACGTAAGAACATCCTGGCACTTATAATATCGCTCTTTTTACCCCTCCAGGTGCCTTTTAATGCATTAACCCTTTTTAGCCTATCAAAGCGCATTTACCATAATAGGCAGGTCTTACGTCTTCGTCAAAGTGTAACAGTTTAAACCTGCGTCTCTGACTATATGCTACTCTGTTCCACTTCCATTTTCCCAAGGCACCAGAAAACGACAACAGCGTTTCATCAATAATTCTACGCTTTTCCTCCAACTGTGCTTGGTTCCAGCCTGGACCAGCCTGTCCCAAAATACAAGTCGCCTTCAGGTAAAAGCTCAAAAAGGTTTCCTCATAGGCAGAGGACGATTGTCGGGTGAAAATCTCGTGTATCTCGCTTTGGTCTAACCACTGTAAGCCCCCATTTCAAAGTTTACCGCCAACCATTGCTTCGGTAGTCGTTTTGACTTTCTTCAAAGACATTGGTGTAAAGAATTGCTGTAAACGCTTTTGTCCTGTCAACTTGTTCGCCACTTCCTAAGGAGAAAGAAGGATTAGAGTACAGTTTTGTACATACATCCTACACACACACACACACACACAACAACCCGAGAACGCACACGCATACAAAGAATGTGAATTAATGAATCAAGCAAAGACAAGAGTACTTTCTTGCGTCGTTCTACTTTTACAGCGGTTGTGGTTACTACCGGAGATGGGGGATTCTCAGCAGGTGGCGGTTCTTTTCCTTGCAATAATTGTTGTAGTTCTTGGAGTTGCTTTCTCAAGCGGAGTAATTCTTCTTCGTTATTTCCGTTGCTTGGTTCCATCAAAGAAAGAAAGCACAGTCACGAGAGAATATGCAAACTCCCGACTTGGAGGATGAAGAATTGGACCTGGCAATCCTAAACGCTGATCTCTCTCAGGGCACGCCAATTACGCGTTTCTTCCCAAAAGCTTCCACGTCTCTATCCCTCACCCTTCCCAGGCTAAACGAGTCGACATGGAGTTCTGAAAATTGTCGACATTACTTGGCTTCAGAGGCTGAATTTGCCGAGTTCCACTATCCCTCTCAGCTGGAAATTCGTCCTTACCAATACAACATCACCAAGCATGCACTTCAAGTCAATACTCTGGTTGCCTTGCCCACGGGGCTGGGAAAGACTTTAATAGCAGCCGTCTTGATACACAATTACTGGAGATGGTTTCCACGCGGTTTGATAATATTCCTAGCACCGACACGTCCATTGGTCGAGCAACAAATGCAAGCTTGTCAGAAATTGGTTGGTATAAGTGCAGAAAAAATGTTGTTAATGACTGGTACGACTCAACGACCACAGGAAAGACTGCATAGCTGGAGATTCAGCAACAAGAGAATCTTCTTCGCCACGCCTCAGCTGTTCAACAATGACTTGGCGGCTGATGTGGTAGAAAAGGAGCGCATTGTCTTGGTGGTGTTTGATGAAGCTCACCGTGCTAGCAAAGATCATGCTTATTGTCAAATCATGCGAGAATTAGATGATTTTCAGCTCAGGGTGTTGGCTTTAAGTGCTACTCCGGGCTCAAGTCTGGACCATGTTCAAGACCTATGTAACCAACTTCATATAGCACACATAGAGGTTAGAAGCGAAGATGCAGCAGAGGTGAGAGACTATGTACATCGCAAGAGAGAGGAAATCATCCGTGTAGCTTTGGACCAAGAAACAACGCTGATTAGAGATGCTTTGAACAGGTGGATGCAACCACTTTTACAGCGTTTGGCCAGAGGTGGAGCCATTAGAAAGGAAGATTCTTCAGACTTGAAAAACTGGTCCATGTGGAAGGTGCATCAGACCCAACAGAAATGGCGCTCTATTGCCCGTTTGGGCGGTGCAAGGATGCGAATGGAAGGGGATTTCCACTTTTTGATGCATGTAGGAAAGGGTTATCAAATCTTGGCGCTGTATGGATTACCCGCTTTTTACCGACATATGCAGCCCTGGGTGGAGGGAAACAGCACTAGCAAAATGAAGCTGGACATGTTGCAACAGCAGCTTTTTATCGAAAGAGTTTGGAATCCTACCAAGAGATGGTTAGAGGAAGGCAAAATTGGTAGAGAAAAGATTCGTTGTTTGGTGCGTTTGATTAATGACCATTTCAACGTTGCTCGTTTGGAACAACGTTTGGAGGAAACTCGAATTATGGTTTTTTGTGAACTGCGAGAAATGGTGGCAGAAATTGCCCAAGCTTTACAAGGAGAAGTTGGAAGTGCTGTACAGTTTATCGGACAGGGGAACAAGCAACAACGTGGAATGTCCCAAAAAGAACAGCTCCAAGTGATGGATCGTTTTCGCTCAGGCGCTGTAAACATCTTGGTTGCTACCTGCATAGGGGAAGAAGGTTTAGATGTTGGTGGGGTGGATTTGATTGTTTGTTTTGACGCCAAATCTTCTGCCATTCGAATGCTTCAAAGACATGGCAGAACTGGACGACAACGCGAAGGAAGAGTGTGTGTCCTGGTGACTAAAGATTCCAACGAAGAATCCGGCTATGTACGTGCCAAACAAAACCATGCTCGTATCATTCATCTTATTGAACAAGGAAAAGTATCAACCTGGCGAGGAAATCCTAGAATGCTCCCAGTTAAACCTGTTTGTAGAATGGTGGAGTTTAATCCCATTCTTTCTCTTCCTTCTACATCTACCCGTAAAAGAAAACTTGAACAACCGGTCAAGTTGTTAAAGCAAAGCGTAAAAAAAGCAGATATCGACATTTGGAAGAAATCTTTTCAAAGTCTGACTGGACGTTTTATCGGAAATCGCTCATTAAAAGTTCAAGAATTATTTCAAACCTTGTCCTTCAAGTCTGCCAGGCATATTAGCCCAGCAGCAACTAATCAGGCTGGAATTGTTTTGCCATTGGAGGAGGAATCATCGGATGATCTTTCCCTTCCTTCTCTATCTGGTGCTCCGCCTCCGCCTCCTCTTGCCCCTTTCCCACAGTCTACAAAAGATGTGCCTCTACCTCCTCAGCCTCGACATGAGAAAAAGCAGCAATATAACTGTCAGGAAAAGCAACAACAACAAGTAGAAGAAGAAGAATTTCAATTTGATTCTTTTGATGAAAATGAATTGTTGGATTTAATGATACCTTCACCTTTTCCTATTCCCCCTGTTCTTAAATCTTCACCACCTGTTAAAGCAGCCATGGAAATACTGCCTTTAGAATCAGAACCAATGATTCTGTTGCCAAGTAGCTCTCCACCACCATTAAAGAATTACAAGAGAAAGAAGAAAGGAGATAAAGTCATCAGTTTTATTGACATGGAAGCAGGCATATCTTCAAACGACGAAGATGAGGAAGAAGACGAGGATGATGGAAGCGAAAAGGATGATCAGTTTGAATCGAGTTTTATAGTACCGAGTTCAGACGATGCTGCGGATTTGGGCTGTATCTACCGACAAAGCTTGTTAACCCAAGCAGCAGGAGGTTTAGGGTTTGGACCAAAGAACGGGTTTTCCCATAGAAAAAGATGTTTTGCACTGAAATCGGACGAATGAATGTAAATTATTACCCTGTTAAAATAAATAATTAAAAGCGATTTAATTAATATGCACGTTTTATTAGGCCAAACCTTTTTCCCCCCCCGTTCAGTTATGGTCACACACAGAAATAAATTATTCGCTTTCTTCCTCCTCACTTTCTCTCCCTCCGATGAACTCACCTTCCTTTACCCCGACCTTATTCTACCATCTGCTGCTTTCTAATTTCTTTCTCTTCCTACTCACTTTTTCCGACGTACATGCACAGAACGTGTGCTTAGACAAGCGCTGTCTTTTTGCTCCTGGCTACGATGCTGCCTTTTGTAGCGCCTCCACTAAACCCTTGGCCTATTGTCCCTGCAAGACAGGATGGACTGGTGATTTCTGCGATCAATGTCTTTCAGGAGTAGGTGGAGATAAATGCGAAAAATGTCTGGTCGGATATTCCCCCCAGACCTATCCCAACTGCAAGGCTTGTTCTTGCAATACTTTTGGGTCGGATTCCTGTGAAGTTGCTAGTCCCAACAAACAATGTGACTGCAAAACAGGATTTACCGGATCTCGCTGTGACAAATGTGCCAGTATATTACTAAGCTTTCCCAGTTGCGATGGAGGCTTCGTTATTAGAAACATAGAAATCCTGTTTCTTGCTTGTGGGCTAGCTGCTGCGGGGATCCTTTGGTTCTTCTTTCTTCGCTGCTGCTTCTCACGCTCTAGAAACCGACTTTTAATATTTTTATATGTTGCGATTTTGAAGCTCGCTTTTGATATCTGGTTCCTGATATACCATCGCAATGATCTAATCAACATCTTTTTCCTGGCCTGTCTTTTGGCCATGTGTTTGACCTGGCTCTTTAACTTCGTCTCTGCCGTCGGTGTACTAATCATCGAGATCTCCTACAACGCCCCCTTTTCATTCTGGTGTAGAAGTAATTTCTTCATTTCTTCAATTACCTTCCTGCTCTCTCTATCCGCCGGTGTGGAATTTATGTTGTTTATTCAAAGTCGCATCTTTAAATGGCAATTTCTTTGTGCTCCCTATCAAGCTACCACCAGCAAGTTGATTCGAACCATGGGCTTCTTCTCTTTTTTAATAGCAACAGTTCCGTTGATTGGATTGGAGATTTGGATTATTAATCATATCGTTGGTAATCAAAGAGATCCTTCACTCTTCTTGTCGTTATTTTTTAACGTCTTGCTTTGTCTGTGCAACTTGTTGGCGGCTTTTTATGACATTATTGGAGTGTTCAGCAGGAATTCCAAAGTCGTTACTAATGACCAACAAGAAAGGCGTCATTCTCGATATCGGCGTTATAGACAATCGGGCAATCGTAGCATTAGCAGAATCAGTGCAAGTTCTCAGGGTTCTTCGCCTGGCGGCCATGGAGATGTCGAGACCGGGACTACTACCAATAAGCGGACTTCTAGTTATCGGGTCAAGTCAGAATCCATTCAAAGCATCGCTAATAATTCTTCATCTCTAAAACAAACCCCGTCTCCGCCTGGGTTTCAGAATACACGAGAGATTGGTAGTAGTGGCGGTTCATCGGGATAAATCTCAAGTTTTAGCGTTAAAAACTTCTTTATTTTCTTTTGCTTCATCACTCTTTGCTTGACCTGATGAATTTAGCCAAGTATTGACTCAACATTTCATCCTCTTGTTTAATGGGCCCTGTTTGTCTCTTCCATTGGAGATATTTCTCCTCTTCTCCAAACATTCTCCAAAGTAGGGCCATGGAAACATCTTCAAGCGAAGTTTCTGGAAGGCCAGACTGAACATTGATCATTTCTTCCCCCTCACTTTCCACAATTCGGCAGAGGTAAAAGTGCGTTCCTGTGGGACTGGCCTTGATATTTTCCATCCTTAGCAAGGGTTCACAAAATGCCAAAAATGTCTGGAACCTAATCCAAATTCGTGCATCCCATGCCAAAGCTCTTCCTGCCTCTCCATCATCTATCCCTGGTGGTAATCTTGACAAGGTCAACAGAACTTGGTTTGTAACATCTCCCTCTTCTTCTTGGTTGATCGCTGTTAAAGTTGGGCTTGATGACTGTCCAGCAACCATCTTGGCAATATCCGGAAATCCTCCTTCTTTAATAAACTTTTGCAGTTCCAAATCCTCCAATGGAAACTCTGGAACAAACTTTTCCCCAGTTTTCGAACATACCAAGCCCAATCCACTGAAAACTCTCGCCAATGGAGCTGGAATCGGTAATCCCTCCAAACTAATAGGCAGATTAAATCCAATGGGAATATCAACCCCCAGACTGTATAAAACCATCGTTTGTCGTTTTACCAATATCCATAAACAACTGGCCAAGAATTGTTTACTGGATAGCTTACAAGCACTGCTAGCCGGGATACAAAGTAGGAGGATTCCATATAATGTGTTGCAAACCCGACAGAATTGTCGGTAATCTAGCCTGACTCTTCTATGAGGTGTTGGCATTTTCTTTAACGATGATATCCTTAAACCCTGCAGCAATACTGACACTTCATCATTGAATTGTTCCACTGAGGCTGAAGTCTTTACCCTTTTCTTTCGAGGAGGAAGGGAAGCAGGATTTTCCTTCTTCTCTTTCCTCTTCCTGTTTTGTGGTAATTGCTCGGGTATTTGAGGCTTAAGCGTTTCAAGGCTTTTCCAAGTTGTATCGCAATTCATGGCCAGTATATTTGACTTTAACCGATTTGCTGCAGTGTTTTGCTTTAATAACCGGACAACCCGGGTATTCGGAACCATACAAGGTTTATCCTAAATCTTGACTTAATTCTGGTGATATTTTTTGGTGGATACCATATCAGTTGTGGTGTGATTCAGAGTGAGTGAGAAGCCAAGTTTATTAGCAAGTTCAAACCACCAAAAGTCTTCTTAATTCTTCCACCTTGCTTTCATAGTCATTTCCCATCCTGCAAGAATTTTGTTAGTAACTAAAAAAAGTGTACCAATCGGTGGTTAATAAAATCTCCTCAGCTTGTTCATTCAATATGTGAGCATTCGAGAGATGTAGGTAGAGTTGCTCGCTTGTTTCCCTTCTAATTGCTGGATAACTGTGACAAAGAAGGTATAATACGCCTTCCAACAAGGATTGGTCCTTTGACAACAGGGAAATAACTCTATCAAACTATTAGGAATTGATTGAAAAAAAATACAGTGGAATGCAGACATTAAGCTTTTTAGCATCCTTGGTGGTTTCGTAAAGGGCCTTGACACGGTTGAATAGCTCACTAATTTTCGTTATACCACACCACAATGAAATAATAAATACTGCAACAATTCACTTTTCGCAGTCATTCCTGCATCCAAAAGGACTCCCAACACGGAAATAATAGACATAACCAGACGTATATTCTTGCGTGAATCATCATAAAGTGACAGTAATGCCGCGATAAAATCTTCCAAAGAAAATTCTCCATTGGTAGAAGTTTGTGGCAAAGAATTGACATATCGCACAAATACATCACAACCATCTTTTGACTACACAACATTGGCTAGCTAATGATAAAATTACCAATGCTTCGGATAAACTGGTACAAGCAGTAATTAGTCCAGCCAACAAATGCTGACGATAAGCCGTGATGGATAATAACGGGGCCAAATGACCAATAACTTTGTCAGCAGCCATAACCCAATCAATATTTCCCCTATTTATGCCCATCATTATTATGAGAATGCGGTTTGTGGTAATACTTCAAGTGTTTTCGTAGCCTTTGTAAATCTTCTAAATGATCGAGACGTGGACTATTTTCTTCAGGATATTCAGCTATTATTTGTTGTACTAGTCTGCCAGCATATTGTCGTACTCGATCAATACGGTCAGCGCAATTGCGCAGCAATAAACCCATCAATTTTATCGAAGTTTTTTTTTCCACCTTCAAACCAACAAGCGCTAGAACTTTTTCAAGCCCCAAAATACATGCTTCTCTCACCCAAGACCCCACATCACCTCGATTATCAATAGTGTGGTCAATTAAACCCTTGCTGAATGCAAGAATGCAAGCATTTGTTTTATCATAAGTTACACCTGCTACTTTAATTCTATCACCAATGGGTAAAATTACCTGTGGTAGTCACTATGTTAGTTAGGGCAATTACGACATTCTTTCTTATTGAAGGATCATTTTGTTCCTTCAGTTTCTACAATGTTCGTTATAGACACATCTTATCATCAATTAAACCTTTATCTTGGCATGCTCTAACAATTCAGGAAATATAACTTCCTGATGAGCAAGGAACACTTTTGGACAAAGTGACCCCAACAACAGTGGAATTCCACGTCTATTGTTAAGTGATTTGTAATTATTTAATTCCTTTATATATGCAAGAATTTCATCCTCTGGAAAGCCATAGCTGGAAGAATAAGCCGATATTGCTGATACTGCGGCCAATGTCAATTCTTCTTGTTGACTGAAGCAGGCATGACGAATCATTTTTCTCCAAAGCGCCAGGGTCTCAGGTTCAACATCCCAACGACACTCACAAAGTCGTTGGATAAACTTACAACTGGCAATCATCATTAACTCCACACCAAAGCCTTCCAAGGCACGTTCCGGAATTTTTTGCAGAGTGGAAGTCAAGTCCTATACGCTTTATTAACAAAGAAAAAGTTTTACCTTTAATTTTGGGTTTTTTCCAATAGCACCACAAATTTCTGTAATAGCTAGAATACCACCATGTCGAACGTCCAATTCTTTTACACCGACATAACTTAAGAGAGCTTGAATATCCTTTTCAGTAAGATGCTTCGCCAGTGCACCCAAAGCCAAGGCAGCGACTTCACGAACTTCCTTATCCCAATTCTTTATTGATCCATTGATTAAATGATCCACCATGCTTGGTACGTATATCTTGTATCTTTAACGAATAATTTTAGCAATATAGAGAGAAAGGGCATACTCGGCAACTTTAACACTAACTTCAATGAACGCATTACGACGATTTCCAACATTAAAGTAATCAGCAATAGCCACCAATTCTATACCATGAGGAAAAATACCCTTTTTGCCCCTACTTAACATTGAAAAGGAAAAAGGTATACCAATCTTCCAACACTTTCTTGAAATGCTGCACTCGCAGCTCTTCTCACATGAACCTCGCGATCAAATAAAGCAGCAACCATTAATGCTTGTGACATTTTTTCCGCCAGAGGACGCAGTTCTTCTACTGCTTGAGTCCTTGCAAGTGCCCAAAATACATAACAAGCGCTATCACGAACATTAGATCCAACTGAGAATGAGCCCTTTCTAACATCATAATAAAGTGCCTTTCCTGATTAGAAAGTAACCGATAGGGGGCATACTTGAACAGCGTAATTCACCAACTGAGGGTAGAGAGGGCCTGGAATTAAGTTGCGTCGTGCCAGTTCTGCTAAACCAAGACAAGCACCATGCCAAGATGTCTCCAAAGCCGAGTCCATGTCGATATTCCCATTAGCTCCAATAGTAGCATCTTCGGAAAATATTTCCAGAATATGTTCAACTACTTGTCTTGTAAGCTGAGCTGGTAAATAAACTGCAATATAGCTGATCCCTTTAGCTGCAGACCATCGTACCACCGTGTTCTAAACATGGATGCCTCATCAAATGTATGAAGAATATAATTTACCGAATTTTTAAGACCATCAATGAGATAAGCAATTATTTCTTCAACCTGCTCATTTACTTCGGTAACTTCTTCTTCTTCTTCCTGTACGTGAACCTCCATGGAAGTTGTATTTAATAATATATCCTGAATATTTTTCCTGTTTCTTACTTTAGGGAGGGGGGAATTGTTAGTAAGATAGGAAATCCTGACCATTTCGATTAATAGGCTCATTGAATTGCAATAGTGCCACACGATATGATAATTTTATAAGTAGTTTTTGGATGACCTGGTTACTTTCATAGAACTCAGAGATACGTTGTGCAAAATGCCATAAATCTTCAGCATATGCATGCACTGAACCACGAGGAGCTAATTTCACGACGTTGCATAAACTAGTCAAGATTCCAATACACTTTTATCCCCAATAAGCAACTTTACACCAAAAGAGAAAAGGTTACAATTAATGGATCGTTGGCTTGGCAAGCATTCAATGCCCAGTTTATGTAATCCTTCAACAATATATTGATGGTGTCAGGTCTATCATTGCAAGACAAGTCAAGTCAGATTAAACGCGATAAGGGGGAAAAACCTGGTCAACAATCGGGCAATAAATATTGCTGCGCCATCTCGTTGTTTGCTGGGATTAAGTAAGTAGGATTTACTAAATTCCAAGAGTTGCAAGGTAAATCCTCCCTGTTTGTGTTAATTGCCATTGATGTATAAAGAGGGCGTACTTGCACAATAGTGACCTGATCCAACGGAAAAGGAACCATTGCTAATAAAGAAAACCACAATAACAGGATGTATTCAGATTGCCAGAAACGAAGAGAAAATTTCGGCTCAGTCTTGAAAAACTTAAGAAGCTCAAAAACTGGCAAAATATCACTTGTTTCATGAGAAAAGAACTTGACTGGAGAGATTTTAGCGCTAATTGCAATAACTCGGTAATTACCAATTGTCTTGTAACCACGGATTCGGACAAAACGATATAAATATGCACTGAGACCTTCCACTTTCTCAATTAATTGAATACTGGGTTTTTCATTAACAACTAGACTTCTAAGAAGAGTAACAGCAGGAGTAGTAAGCTTTTCCAGGAAGGGATCCAACAGATAGGGGATTTCCAAGTACGGCACCAGCTACTCCACACATTGTTTCACTAGAAAGCCAGACTAATTTACCACTCGTTCCATCTCCAGCTGTAACTTTGTACGATTAGCCGGATCTTTACACAATTTATCCAGCATTTTGCAAAACTCTGCATATCGCTTAAACTGGTAATACTGTTTGAGATCTTGCACTTTCTTTGTGTCTTCGTCCATGATTCAAGCAAAGAGAAGTGGAAACGGAAATTTATTTCCAAACGTTTTTTCTGTCATTGAAAGACACCCGCCAAAAACTCAAACAAGAAAAAACTCTCAACAACCATGAAGGCCAAGTCTGATGATCCTTTCTGGATAGCTCCACAGATTCCCACACAATTTGCATTGACATTTCTGTGCCATCGACTTATCATTCTCCCCGTGCAAGAAACAGTAGCGGTGGTACAAGAGTTGCGCAACTTTTTGGAGTATCCCATCCCTCCTCCAAATCTGTTGTTCGCGCTGGATCGAATAGTGGATGCCCTTTGCTATCGGCTGGAACAATGTCGAGAACATGGCGCAAGAATATCAGAAGACGCCAAAACTTCACCTGAAAATTGTTTATTGGAACATATAATTTCAGCTTGTTTGGCCGTTTTCAGTAAAAGTCGTACAGCCAAGGCCGTATCTGGTGATGCCTGGCGTAGATTAGCTGAATGTGTTACCTGGGCCATAGTGCAAAGAGAAAGCAAGTACTACGGTCTCTTGATTAATAGGATGTTGCGTTATGGTGAACAAAACATGGTTTATCAGTAAGAACCCTTTTTTCCCATTCCCCACTTGCTCAGAATTGTTAACCATTGAGCTAACTTATTTTTGTGCGTGTGCGTGGGGTGGAAAAAGTCAACTCCTTTCCATGTTAGAACGCTCTTCCGCAGAAATCACTCAGTTCGACACCGGTGACTCGCCGATTGTGGTTTTTACGTTTTTAGTATTGCAATTTATCTGGCAACGTAGTAAATCTCTTGCTCACGACCTAATGTGCGATCCTCCTCAAACTCGCGTCGTGCCGATCTTGCATGCTATACACAACATCCTACAAACTACGCCTGTGAGTGAATACCAGCGACGTCAAGCTGAAAAAATTCCCTTGGCAATGCAACCCCTACGTTTGATGCAAGAGCTGCTAAAGGAAATGGCCAATACGCTAGGAGCAGGAGTACTACAGGAATATCGCAAACTCTGGGTTGGAAGTGAAAAAACCGACGTTTATCGATGGCTGGAGGACTATTTGCGGAATGGAAAAATGGAGAATGATCTGGATGAGCCCATGTCAGAAGCCGATGTGGAAACGGTACAAATGATCGCCGTCAAATTAATGGGTGATGCTGGGAAGAACCTCTACGTGGAAGGAGCCGAATCTGAGAGTGGTGAAGAAGAAGAAAACCACCATCATTACCACAGCCATCGTCATAACAACTGTGAAGAGAATGAAGATGAAGATGAAGATGAGGAAAACAGCAGTCCCAATGGTCGTCATACCAGAATTAAAACCGCTCAGGATATAAGTGAAGAATTTACCTCAATATTCGCCAAGTTATTCATCCCAGAAATACGTGACGAGGTAATTATTCCTTTTCCTTTGACTTAATTCTCACGCTCCAAAAAAGGCAATTTTGGAATTATTTGAATTTCGGTTAAGACATCCCGAGACGGCAGGACGTATAGGAGAAAGGCTGGCACGCACAGGAAAGGAATTCCAAAGAGTAGTTCGTGAAGGATTTGCGTTACATACGGCGAAACATCAAGCGGCCAAAAGATTTGTAGCCAATGAAAGCGGAGGTGGGAAGATACCTGAAGATGATACAGCGTTGCGTGTATTGGTGATGGACAAGGCAGGACGGAAAAAGACGGGAAAGCGAGGCGTAGATTCTAAACAAAGTGACGAAGAGGAGCAGGAGGAATTTATTTGAAACGGCCGTCTTGCCAGCCATCTATTTGTCCGGGCAGTCCGTTCTGATACAGCCATCCAGCCAAGTCGCGCAAAGAAGACGGATCTTGATTGTAAGCATGATGTATAAACGTTATTTGACTAAAAGGCTGTCTTTCGAGTCTTTTGAAGTAATCAGTGAACACGGTGTCTTTTGACGTGGTGGTAACATTCACAATGACACCATCTTTGCTTTCAATGTTGATATTCTGCACTCAGTCACACAATCAGATTCAGTGGGCTTCACTTACCAATGAAAGTGGAGGATATTTGACGTATTGGGTAAAGCGTGGTGTTTGACCAAACATCCAATCTGCACTCTACTCGATAAATTTATTCCAAATATGATAGAACTGAGGATACTTTCAACATTTTTGCGTAATTAACGACATGATCATTAATCAACCATTCTGTGCTTATTTCATGCAACTACTCACACACTTTATCAAGGCAGTCAGTCGTAGTTACCTCTGCTATGGTTGGAAGAAGATGCGAAGACAAGTTCGACAACAATTGAGGAGAAATATCCAATGGTAGCTTTGTGACCGAGGAAGGAACACTTTGAACTCCCAAGCTTCTTATGTTTACATCCAGTGGAAGTTTTAAATAATTGCGCAATGAATTCAGGTCAGATTTCCTGGTAAGTAAAGTTCCGTGATGAAATGCTCGCTCTGACACCAACTTGTAAGCTGAGCCAGAGATGTATCAACCTAGAAGCTTAGTGCCATCCATTAGAGACCTATCTTTTTATCCTCAAAGACCAAGTCATTTCGGTCATTCACGCCAACTTGCCATCCCAATTCCACTAAAGCTCGTGCTAGAGCGGTAGTAGACGCAGACCTTTTAAAACTATCCTTGGGCATCATTACGCTATAATTCAGATTCCCTTCATCCTTTTCCCTCCTTCTTTTTTAGCATGGTAATGCTACAATGAATTATTACATGATAAACCGTGCCACCTCCACTTTGTCTTCTTATCAAGGCTAGACCATCTTGTTTAACCTTTTTCATATCACACTCTATCCAAGGATTCTTATTGAATTGAATCATGGTCATGGTCACAGCCATGGTAATAGATTGTTACTTGATTCCTTCCAATTACCACTGTTGGTTCGTTGACATAGAAAAAGGCAATCCAGGAATCCTTGGCTGAATTTCTGAATAACCTGTCATATTGGGTAGATTAATTGATGGACAGCGCTAGTACCAATCTTCTAAGGCGAGGTTTATCCAGGGATCTTTAAAGCGAGAATAATAAGCTTGAACTCTTTTACTAAGCAGTTTTTGATGGTGAAACATTCCTTCCAAGGTGGGTTTAATTTATTGCGAATAGAGTAAAACTTGCGCCAATTCGTTGGTCCACTCCCCTTTGACCTGTCTCAACTCTTGTACAATCCTTCTCACCTCCTCCTCTTGCATGTCTTGCATAACTTTGGGCGAAAACCATTCATCGATTTCCTTGGCAAATACTTGAAAATTCGACACTCCGCACCATCTCCTCTTCTCTTGTTTTACATCCTGACCTTGATCTATGAAATCGGGCAATTCTTCAAAAGGAACAAAATAATCCACCAGTCCTGCTTGTAACAAGTCTGCTGCATAAAGCTTAAATATGCTTGAAGTTCCATCTGCAAATCTTGACAATAATCTTTGCAAAGATGGAGTCTTAACCTTATCAACAATGACCTGACTGTGTCGATCACCCTTGAGAGAGACTCTTCCATTTTCAGTGCATAAATAACGAGCCTGTGAAGTACCAAGCCAATCGCCATCTATTAGGCCATTTATAGCAACGACTATTTCACAATGTTTTTCCTTGAAGATCGAAAATAGATCTTTTGGTGCCAAATGGCTGGGTCCAGAGAGGAGAATAAATATTACAAGGTCAGCATTAGTGGTAAGTTGAAAGTCCTTTTTAAAGGTCGACAGCTCGTCTTTGATGTTGTGTTCCTCAACTTCAACTGCTTGAACAAGAGCTGGAACATTGATAAATAATAAATATCTTCCGTTTCTATCGTTGCTAAAAGACCACTGTAGAATTCCCTTGTTGCCCTTCAACTTGGACAACTTGTCCTGCATGTCTGCAGAAGTACCACTTTTTCTCAAGAGATATGGACATCCACCAATGTTTTTATGAGACTTTTTAGCAAAAGGACATGCAGGCGGTGTTTCTTTGGGCGGGCTTCTGACAATTCCAGCAGGAAGAAATGGTAGAACTTGAGAAAAAGAGATGGGCTCAACAGTTCTAAGCCAATATTGAACGAATGCTCACAACAAAAGATGTTACTTGGAGTAATAAAAACATTTGGCTTTCCAAAATGCTTCCGAATTGGACGTGCTACTAATCTTCAAGAGTTCGAGCCCCTTCAAGAATCCCTCATCCCTTTCAAAAGGAAACGTTAAAAATCGTTGAATTGTTATTGATGGTGGATTCATACAGTAAATAATCCGCAAATAAGCACGTGACAAGTCAAGAGAATGGACGAACAAGAAGCGGTTAAAGAATTGGAGGAGAAGATGGACGAAGTCTCCATGCTGGACGAGTTGACCCTGTTGGACTCGTTGGCGGCGATGAGTTGGGATGTGACGCATGGAGATGCTGCAGCATTCGAGTCTAGACTCTTGTCGGAATTAGCCGAGGCAGAAACGGTATAAATCACACCAAAGAACCAACTAACAATATAAATCAGCAAAATGTGAAAGCATTGATAGCAGCAGATGAGCACATATCACCTCTGTTACTGGAGTTTGACAAGGCAGTGGAAGAATTGGATGGTTTGTACCATTGGCTCGAGTCTTTAAAGACGGAGCTGTTAAAGATGGGCGAAGGAGTGCAACAAATCCGTTCTCAGAACAGAGGCCTACAGTTACAATCCACTTACCAACGCGCATTGTTGAACGAAATCGAGGATTTACTAAATTCCCTCGAAGTCGAAGAGCAATATCTGCGCATTTTGAAGGAAGAAAGCTTGGAAACACCCGATGGCATTTCTCGCTTGGAAGAAGCAGCTGGAAAACTGGAAAAGATTATGCAGATGAAGATGGATGATGAAATCAGAGGACTGGGCGTAATTCAAGAAAGAATGGACTTTTTCGCTCAACATGCAAACAACCTCAGCGTTAGACTGTTGAACTATCTTAACGTCATGATTTCTTATCAGGTTAATTTCATTGCCTTATTTGTAATAATGGTGTTTAGGTGGAAACTTGTGCTAATGAAGCTATGAAAAGTGGTGTTCATATGAAGCTACAACTCAGCAGACGTAAAGCGTTGGAAGTTTTCATGAGCAGGTATCGGGGATTATTGCTGTGGATGAGAGAATTGGATCCTAGAAATTACGCGGAAATCCAATTGGTAATTCCCTTAACCTATTCAAATTGACCCTGTGGCAAAAGACCTATGTACAAACAGTGGGAAAGGTCAACAAGCAAGAAATCCGTCAATTATTTGACGTTTTGCAAAAAGGTTATGTCCCAAAGAAACCCCAAGAAGCTTTTCAATATGGTTAATTTTTCCCATAAGCTAATATATCTCGATTAGTGTTGGGGCCAAATTGGTCGGTCAGTAATCCTGCTTATTCTTCTGCCAATGCGTTGGATCAAGCCATTTCACGAACACTGGCTTCGATCTTTAACCAAGTGTGTTATGAACAAAACTTTATCACCGATCTCTTCCACATTGGCTCACCGGATGACTTTCAAAGATGGCGTAGACAGGATCGAAGCAAGGGATTTGAAGATTTAGAGGGAATTCGTGAACCGTTCAACGATTTAAAAGTCAGAAAGCGTTTAGAGTTTGTTTCTTTTTGCTTTGGTTTAATATCAAATTAGGGAATTGATGCTGTATTTGTATGACAATCTTCAGGCTGGTTTAACTAATCTTTGCGAAACAGGAATTCGTAATGATCCAACGTATTTTCCCTTTGGATGTGAGCAAAACTGACCAATTTGAGGTAGAAATGCCATCGCTCCATTGTTAACCGTAGAGACCTGGGTATCTGAATGTGCTGATAGTAACCAGGAATTCCTATGCTCAATTCTGGTGAATTTAAAGGCTTATCTGAGTGAATCCTTTGAAGGCTTTATTGTACTCCTTTTTCACCTCCAATGCAAGTAACAAATGAGAAAACAGACTGAGCAAATCCGCTTAATTGAGGATCAAAAGAGTGGAAAGCGAAAGAATGTGGGAGTTTTGAATGAAGTGCGAATGTTTCCAGTAATGTTTGCCATTGTTCTTTAAAGTGTTGGGGGCAGTTTCTGGCCAAGAGATTGGAAGGAGCACTGAAAGCTGGAGCAGAGGGAAAGAGTAATGATAATGCTAGACAAACGGTGGATTCTGCGTATAGTCGATTGATGAAGTCGATATTTGCTTTATTAGACCAAGTTGCTAGGGAAATGGATGACGATAAAGATGGAGTTATGAAACATGTCGTTCACATTGGTACACTCTCCCTCACTTTTCAGCTAATAACAAAAAAAACAAAGAAAATATGAATAATATCTACACGGAAATTCAGGCAATTAATGCTGAGGCGTTGGATTCGTATGTCAAGTTTGCCAAGAACAGCTATGACACTAACTTGCAATCTTATTTACAAATCATGGTTTCTCGTCCCTTGGGTCGTCTATTGGTACGTCTTGCTTCAAGTTCTAATTCTGTGATGAAAAGGACTTTTTCGACGGAGTTGAAGAATTGGTCAATAACAAATCCACAGCTGATGAGCTAAACTTTCATCCGCAGTACAACAAAGGAGCTTTGCGCAAGTTGGTCGTGCAGTTCCCAGGCTTTGACGTGAAGAAGGGATTGCAGGTTCTGTACAAAAAAGTAGAGAAACATTTCTCGGATAACCAGCAGCTATTGCAAATCGTTTGGAACAGCTTGCAGGAAGACGTACTGAAGCAGATCGAGAACATCAACACCATTATTTCCAACTACTACGCCGATGCTCAAGCCGAGTTGGAATTCACCGTGGACGATATAATTGGCTATTTTTCAGAAATCGCAAAAAATCACTAATTTATTACCCCTTCCAGCATTCCAATCCCGCCTTTGTTGTTTCAAACATGCATTTGTTTCTTTCTCTCTTGCTTTCCCTTTTGCCTTCCACTTTGGTAGTAACAAGGATTTCGCATACTAACAATGGAGGTTTCAGTCCCAGATATTGTGCCCTATTCCAACGATCCTCTCTGGTTATACCGATACAAGGTCCGTATTTCGGATCCAAGTCAAATTGTCTCAATTGTTCTTCTATGGCCTCTTCTATGTCTATACCCTCACTGTATGCATTCGCTCGTGGACCTAGATCGGATTCCTGTTCTGTGTCCTTATAACTACTACTATCGCTTTGCTTTTTATCAACAGTTCTGCGCTTGGGTGTTGCAATGATGCGATGATAATCGGTGAGACGATTCATGGGGACACAGAAAGATCAAATGACACATACATCCTCAAATGCAAGAAAGTGTGGGGAAGTCAACACGTGCTCTACGCTCAATAATATGTATTCAGTTCCAAGCAGGAGAATACTTTCTTCCTTGTGGTCCACTCGTCGTTTCTTAAGCACCACGCCTCCCAGATGGCGCGAGTATCTGCTGGCTGACATTGGAGAGGGAATTACCGAGTGCGAGATCATCAAATGGTAACCCTCCCCCTCCTTTACCCCTCTTACTCCCGACACACCAAGGTTTGTCCAACCAGGTCAACATATCACGCAGTTTGAGAAAATTTGTGAAGTTCAATCAGACAAAGCAACGGCAGAAATCACGTCTAGGTTTGATGGTGTGGTCAAGACATTGCATTACGAGGTAGGAGATATGGCTATTGTTGGTCAACCGTTGGTGGAAATTGAGACTCCCGAGGAGACTTCTTCTTCTCCCCCTTCCTCTGCTTCTTCTCCCTCTGCGTTGTCTCCCTCCCCTTCCACCACCACCACCACCACCACCACCATCACCACCACTATACCTTCAAGTAAACCTACAGCGGAGAGTGGTTCAGACGGTGATAAATTCTTGACCAGTCCAGCTGTTCGAAGAATTGCTCGAGAGAATGGGCTTGATTTGAAGCAAATTAAAGGCTCAGCAAAGGGAGGAAGAATTAGCAAAGAAGACGTGTTGAAGTATTTGGCAGCTCCTCCCACTGCAGTTCCTATTACAAGTGAGGTTATCAATGCTAATACTGATGTTAATGCTGATAAAGGTAAATAATGAAAGAATGCTAACAAACCGCGTAGTAAAACCCACTGCGGTTCAACGTGCCATGTTTAAATCCATGACTCAGGCACTCTCTGTTCCTCATCTTGGCTTTACTGAGGAGTTCGTGATGGATCGGCTATTGGAATATCGAGAACAAATTAATGATCATATTTCCCGGTCATATTATGAATTTAAAAAATTGTCGTTTATGCCGTTCTTGTTGAAAGCATATTCGCTGGCCCTTTTGGAACACCCCCTCGTCAACTCCCAGTTGATCCTGCCCAATAGAGCAGATTCGGCCGATTATCACCTAGTCCTGCGTAAAAGCCACAACATTGGAGTTGCTATGGATACGTTGGCTGGTTTATTCGTGCCCAATATTAAGAATGTCCAAGATCTCTCGGTTCTTTCCATTGCAGCAGAGTTGCATCGTTTGCAGCAGTTGGGCAAAAAGGGGTTGTTTTCACAACAGGATTTGACCGGTGGAACTAGCACCTTGTCCAACGTTGGCGTATTGGGCGGTACCGTGCTAAGACCGGTATTGTTTTCTGGAGAGCTGTGCATTGCTGCTATTGGGAAATTACACGTAGTCCCACGGTGGGAGTTGAATGCTTGGACGCCAAGAAATGTCATTTCGGTCAGTTTATCCGCAGATCATCGGGTGATCGATGGAGCAACCATTGCTCGCTTCACCAAAACCTGGAGAGAACTCGTAGAACAGCCCTCTTTGATGATTTCCACCTTGCGATGAATGAAGGTGATAATAAAATTTTTATTGAGGACAGTCAGACGGTAGCGTGAAATCTTCCTTAATATCCGCAATCCCCTTGGTCCAAACACTTTGCGCCTTCACTCCCACGCCTCGTTTGGCAAAAGCGGCCCAAATGGGACATCTCAGCCTGCCTTTGCTACCTACTCGATCTGCCTCTAAAATGGCATCACGAGCACTAACAAAGGTAGGCTGACAGGGCTGTAACTTCAGCCCATCAATCACTAGCTGCAAGGTCCAAGTATTTCCTGAGCGTGGATCAGCACTGTACCAATTAGCATTAAAGCGGGATTTCATAGCAGCCATTATATTCCAATACACTTTGACAACTTAGTTTGAAAGGATAAATAACTCACTTTCATAAAGTACGTTGGCCCAGATTTCTCCAATGTTGTGTGGTGATTGACCCCACTCCTTTTGGTTCAACCAGCCATAAGTGGTGGGATTAACCTTCATGTCGGTGCTATACATGTGTCTACGGATGGTCTTGCCTCCACTCACTCCCACGGCAATTCCTACTTGTTTGCTGGAATTATCATATTCGTTCATTTGTAACAAAACAGCGACAAAATCAGACCATCCCTCGCCCATTCCAAGCGGTTCTCCCCAGGGAAGACAGCTGGGACTCTGACTTCCTCCGGTCAAGCGAGTAGAAACTCCATGCATGAATTCATGTGCCTGCTTTGTTAGCTTGGGGCGGTAAAAGGTAAGGTTACAATAACATCAGTGGAAAGGGCTCCGTCTTTCGTACCATTTTTGAACAAAAAAACGCTCAAATAAACCAATTCTCCATCAGGAGACGTTTCAAAGTAGGCATCATCTTCACCCGTAGTATCCTGGGCATAAGCAACAATGGGATCATTTCCTTTACCGCCTTTACCGAAATTTTCAAGTTGGAAGTTTCCTGCCGCTTCGGTGAAGCCATAATGATAAGTCAAATCATGCATCTATACCGCGGCACTATTAGCACGACTAATAAGAAATACCAGGTTAATCCATACAAACAGGTTGGTGATGCTGACATTGGCATTTTCCTTGGGAGAAAGCTTGGGATTCCAGTCAAAGATCAAATCTGTTGTTCCGTTTGGACGATACTTTGAAGTGGTGATGGTAGGATCCCAGTTTTCCTGCGCTTGGACGTTATTTCCAACCGTTGTTACAATGTCATTGATCCAGCCTTTGGGACTAGCCGAGCTATCTTCGGGATTTTCCAAAATCGTCAAATCTGACGCATTGACTTTTCCCAAGGGAATAGCACGGTAAGAAAGCGAGTTCATCCGATCATTCATCAGATAGACTTTCCCTGATACAATGTCTACATTGCTTTGGAAATTGAATTTGGCAGGACGACGCCAACTAATTTGCCAAGTGGGACGGATGGATTCTTTAGCTGCATCTTTGAGCAAAAAGTAACAAGCAACTATTTTTACGCGGTCTTTCAAGTACTTGGAAAAACCTCGATATTTCAAAGTACCGGGAACCCTTCTCAACATGATATTCTTGGGATAGGATAAACCAAGTGTATCTGCCGCAACCCGTAAAGCATCCTCAGGCAATGATTTTTGCAACAATTGCTCCATGTTGTCGGTGGCGGGAACTTGAGCTACTTTGAAGGAATGCGAAACAACATTAAAGAATTCATCCAGGTTTACTTGAACAAAGGTATTTTCTATGGGAGTATTGCCCAGATATTGTTTCAAATAAATGTGTGTGATGCGGTTATGTCGGGTCTGATGTCTAGTGGTTTCTCTTAAATCTATAGAGGGGAATTTGGTAGCGAGAAGGTCTCCAAGTTTAATGTTCCTACTGGCAGCTTCACTGGCTATGGAAGGTCCTCTACGCAAAGGAAAGGTGACGAGATCTGCTGAAGAAAAAGGACCAAATGACTTGATGGAAACCCGGTGTGAAGAACAGGGAAGATGTAAAGGCGAACAAAGAAGTAGTAGTATCGTTGCAAGAATCGTCAACATTTCAGGATAAAATGCAAAAAAAATTATTTCCTGAATCAGCAATTGTAAACAAATGGACCTCACATGATACCAAATGCTCTGAATTAATTTTTGCAGTGTTTGATACATTGAAATGAATTGTGGGGAAGGGAACTTCCATTCTTGGAGGTATCCCCAATGTTCGACACCAAAAATGGCACTGCCTAATTAGTAAGATTACATACCCCGCACTGAGCGGAGGTTACAAAGTTGACCACGTTTTAATGCGTTTCATCCTGTGACCTCGTTATTTCATTTGGACTTTAAATTGGAGGTGTTTTTTGGGAGTTTGAATAATAATTACACTTTTCTCTCTCCACAAACTACACAACACACGAATAGAAATTCCTCTCTCATCTTTCACCATCATGAGATTCCTAACCACCTCCGCCTTCGCCACACTGTTCTTGACCTCCCTTGCTCTTTTCCCCGCCGATGCATCAACAATTCCTACCAGCAAGACCTCTGTCCATCACAAGGCCAAAACGCATGGATATTTGGAATTGAAAACCTGTCCAGCATCATCCAATCGAGTAGACGTGCATGGTATCAAGGTCACCCCATTTCCCATTAGCAGCAAGTCAGATTTGGAAGTTTCCATTAGTGGTCATTTCAAAGAACGCATTACGGCGGGTGCCAAATTGGAAATACTGGCCAAAGTCTGGTTTGTCTCAATTCCGGTTACTTTGGATATTTGTGAAGAACTGGAGCTCGATAGCAGAAATCCCAACTGTCCTTTGGAACCTGGCGTGCATACCTTGCATCTAAGCATTTCCAAGTCTTACCTCTATTCTATGAATGTAGACGTAGTGGTCAAAGGTCGTCAAGGTAAACGTGAATTATTCTGTTACAACACCAAGATGACTGTGAAGGGTTAATAAATTATTGTCACTCTCTCACTTCTTACTTTTTTTACCTTGTCTTGAAAGTTTGTCCATAAAAGATTGTCATAAATTCACCCCACCCCCACCTAAAAGAAGAGATGAATCAGGTCAAGAGTGTTTTACGGATTTCGCTACATCCTCTCCCGTTGATAAACATTTCAGAACATGCAACTCGTTCCAAGGCAGAATTGAATTTATCAGCATTTCCGATTGGTAAGTACTTTATCACGAATAAAGAGAATAAAGAGGGTAGTGGTGGGAGCTTTATTGGGCAGTAATATTGGCAGAGATGTATCCATCTTGACATCTTTTGAAATCCCCTTTATTGAAGAAACCATCAATTTGACCTACTTTGAGGCCAAGACAAAACAAAGTATTTCTCTCCTTTTTAGCCAGGGTTAATTCAAGAGCAAAAGTCAAGCAAGTACTTCCAGACTATGATTTTGTTGGTTGGTATGTGGTTTCTGCCAATGAGCCCAATGAACAAGATGTAGATATTCACCGTCAGGTATGCCACTCTTGTCTACCTAATTCTGTGATAGTTTTTGCAATATAATGAAAACGCCTTACACTTACGGTATAATCCAGCATTAAGCAATGTTTCCCTACTTCCTTGCACTGTTTACGAACCAACCACTGTGAGTACCAACCAAGGCCCGATGTTGAAGCTCAAGTTGATTGAATTCAACGTAGAAAGCGAAGAAAGTGAACGGATTTCCGTGGAACATGTGGTAAAGAATGCAAGCAAAGCCGATTTGTTAACGTCTACGCTGTTACAAGAAACCTCATCTGTATCAGCTTCTAACCACCAACATGTAGAGCTGGGTTTCATAGCATCGATGAAAAACACTGAGCGTGCATTACAAAACCTCAGACAAAACATAGAATTGATCCGATCTTACGTGCTGGACGTTAAGAATGGGAAAAGACCAGCAGATGCAACGATTTTAAGAGAAATCAATGAAATCACCGCGTTACTTCCTTCTACAGGATTTACCAATGAAAATTCCTACCAGGAATCGAGGAATCAACTAACAGAACATGTTTTTATTAGTAGTTATTTGACGGCTCTAACGCATGGAAATCTGATTACTCAACAGGTTTATTATTCTCTACAAACATCCATACAAACACACCGTTAATAACATGAAATAGTTGATTGACAAGTATTTGATGCGTAGACAGTCCAAATCCAATCTCCCCTTTGGAACTCGATCGGAGAATTTCAAAGGTGGAGAAGCGCGTAGTTTCTTTGAATCCCGGTCTGCCGGGAAGAAGAAAGCACTAAGATCGGCCTCTGCCAGGAGTGAATGGAGCATGGAGGAGGTCGACTAATCTCGCGCAATTCAATAAAAAAAGACTTTAATTCTAGTTCTATGAGGGAACGTGTTTTAATGAATGAGACTGGTCACGATTAGAATTTGCAAACATGTGATGACAATGGCACTCTTCTTGGTTAAAATGACTCTCTCTTACAACCCGGTCTTTGAGTTGAGCACTCCCTTCGATTAACGACTCTCTTTCATTACCACCACCTCTCTCTCTCTCTATTTTACGTATTTGTTTAAGTCAAATCTACTTCTCAATCTATCAACTTCAATCTCTTTAACGTTTCATAATGCGTAACGGTCTTTTTTTGTTGGCTACTCTTTTGTGCGCTATTGCCGCCTCGCCTCTATCTGAGCGACCAAATACCAAATCCTATATTGTCAAGTTAAAGTCGCAACGTCCTCAATTTAACGTAGTCTCCTCCATCCTTGCCCGAAATGCTCAAATTGGCTCGGATAACAACAAAATCAAATACAAGTATAATCCCGACTTTTTCAACGGAATTGCTGGTGAATTCGACGAATCTTCTATTGCTGATTTGAAGAACCACCCCGATGTTGAATATGTTGAAGAAGATGGCGTAATGAAAGCCATTGGTGTGCAAAAAACTCCAGGTTCTTGGGGTCTAACCAGAGTGTCTGAACGTAAGCGTGATTTGAAACAGCCCTACGTCTATCCTGCAAGTGCTGGAAAAGGTGTGGATGTTTGGATTGTTGATACTGGTGTGGCGGATGAAACTCCTGATTTCGAAAAGCGTGCCAAATTGGAGAAATCCTTTGTTGAGGGCGAAGCTGCCAAGGATCTGAACGGTCATGGAACTCATTGTGCTGGAACTATCGGCTCAAAGACCTATGGTATTGCCAAAGAGGCCAGTCTGCATGGTGTCAAGGTTTTGGACGCTGAAGGCTCTGGCTCCTTTTCCAACGTTATCAGCGGAATCCAATTTGTTACTAGTCAAGTGAGAAAAGGAAAAACTGTGTTAAGCATGAGTTTGGGAGGACCTACCTCAGACTCTGTTGACGCCGCTGTTGCAGCTGCTGTTAAAGCCGGTGTTGTTGTCGTGGTTGCTGCAGGAAATGATGGTGTAGATGCTTGCACCAGCTCGCCTTCCCGTGTGCCTGAAGCCTTTACCGTAGGAGCTACCGATAACACCGATACCAGAGCTGACTTTTCTAATACTGGAAAATGTGTGAAAATATTCGCTCCTGGTGTGGACATCAAATCTCTCTGGATCGGTGGTAAAACCAAAACCATCTCTGGCACTTCCATGGCCACTCCCCACGTCGCAGGAGTTGCTGCATTGTTGATGGCTGATAAGTCCTACAATAGTCCTGCTGATGTTTATGCCGATTTATTGAAAGCTGCCACGCCTGATGTTGTCAAGGATCAGGGCACTGGTTCTCCCAATCTCCTGCTCTTTAACCAGCTCACTCCCGTCGAACCCGAACCTTCCAAGCCCAAGAACCCCAAGAAGCCTAAGAATCCCAAGAACGGAGATGATAACTCGGATGACGAATAAGTGTTTATTATTTCTGTTTTTTGTGAGGTGTTTTTTGTTGAATAAATCGCATTATTTTCGTTAATTTTATTTTCGTTAATTTTATTTTCGTTAATTTCACCTTTAAACTAACAACAGTGTTGATGCACGTGCATTCTCCCCCACCTCAACTCCACACAAAACGTTATGTCTCACGTTACGGCTTTTCCTGGTTCAACAAACAAATGGTCACCTCACGAGTATGATCAGCTTGTCAAACTTCTTCTCATTGGAGATTCCGGGGTGGGCAAGTCCTGTCTTTTACTGCGATTCTGTAATGATCAATTCACCCCTTCCTTTATTACCACCATCGGCATTGATTTCAAGGCGCGAACGGTGGATGTTGATGGTACCAGGATGAAACTACAGGTATTTCTTATTATTCGGCCAAGTGATGAAGAAGTAGGTCTGGGATACTGCGGGACAAGAACGCTTTCGAACAATTACTACTAGTACTTTTCTTCAATCGTAGGAGGTGATTAAGAAAGAATAGCATATTATAGGAGTGCTCTGGGAGTCATGATAGTTTATGATGTAACTGATCGATATTCCTTTGAAAGTACTTCACTTCTAATTTAGTCAGTATCAACAAAGTGACGGTGCAGATGTGGAAGGCTGGCTAAAGAATGTAGAAGAATATGCCAATGATCAAATCTCGATAATGTTGATTGGAAATAAGACGGACGTTGATGGATCTGCCCGAGTAAGTCCCTATACTTCTCCCTGATAGTCTTTCAGGTCGTTACTCGAGAAGAAGGTGAAAAATTGGCCAAGAAGTACAACATTCCTTTTGCTGAAACCAGTGCCAAATCCAAACAAGGCGTGGACGATGCGTTCTTGAAGCTCACTAGACAAATCAAATATCGCATTGAGAAGAACATGGAGGCTGCTTCCAGACCCCGAACCGATAGTATCCGCATCAATCGCAGTGCTTATGAGATGCATCAGTTGAAGCTAAAGAAGGGAAGTTGTTGTTAGCTTTTTTACATATATTTTTACCGCTTTTTTTATACAACCAATTATTGTGATTATTGGGAATGATTATTGTGACTGTGTATCAAAGTAATTGTAACAAAAGTGTGATAAAGTTTCTTTCGTAAATTAATTCCACTAAATCTGCGTGTGGTTCCCTCGTTATGTCTGGGCTATCCGCTTATACCGAAGTAACCTTGCTTACTCTCTGCTGGGCGTGACCGTGGGAACAGGGTGCAAATGTATGGTTTGTCTCAGAGAACAAGGAAGAAGGCTGGTTATCTGGAAACATCATTAGTCGCAGAGAAAAGGGCGATCAAATTGTCCTTCTCTTTGACCGTGCTGATGGTGGCGAAGAAACAATCACTATCAATGCCGATACTGAAGATTTATCATCCCTGCCCTTGTTGAGAAATCCTCCCTTACTTGAGGGAACTGATGACTTGACCAATCTTTCTTATTTAAATGAACCTTCAGGTATTTCCCTCCTCCTTTCGCTGGTTAACAAGTCTTACCATCACGATAGTGTTGCAAAATTTACGTACCAGATATTCAAACCATAATGTTTATACTTATTCTGGTATACTTTTATTTATGTGCTCAAGTTGTGCGGTTAGGAATTGTATTGATTGCCATGAATCCTTTTGCTAGGATCGCCATCTACACGAATGAATCCATTGCAGCTTATCAAGGAACAAAAAGGGGCGAACTTGAACCTCATCTTTTTGCCATTGGTGAAGAAGCTTATAGTGGAATGATCAAAGATAAAGTAAATCAAACTGTCGTTGTTTCTGGTGAAAGGTATCTTCTTCTTTGGCCTCCTATGCCTCCCATAGATTAGCTTTAACGAGTGCGTGTTAGTGGGGCTGGAAAAACAGTCAGTGCCAAGTTTATTATGCGATACTTTGCCTCTGCTGGAGAAAAAGTAGTAACTGGTTGGTCATTTTTCCTTTATCATGGCGCTTAACACATCACTTCTAGCAACTGGGTTTAGCGAAACTGAAGAAAAGATCATGGCTACTAATCCTATTCTAGAATCATTTGGTAATGCCAAAACTACGCGTAATGATAACAGTTCTCGCTTTGGTAAATATATTGAGTTGCATTTCGGTCCGCAGAACAATATCGAAGGTGCCTTGATTCGTGTTTACCTACTTGAAAGGTCAAGATTGATCTTTCAACCAAAGACTGAGCGTAATTATCACATCTTCTATCAATTATGTATTGCTTCTCCACCATCCGAACGTGAACAGCTAAAACTTCGCGATGTGTCCGAGTTTTTCTTCACTAATCAGGGTGGCATATTTACTATTCCCAATGTCGACGATGTGGAAGAATTTAGGCTGACTCAAGAAGCTTTATCCATGGTGGGCATTTCAGTTACTCAACAATGGGATATTTTCCGGATTTTAGCGGGATTATTATGGTTGGGTGAAGTCGAGGTCAAGGCACAAGGTGCAGATAAGTCTGCCATTGCAGTAACTGACCCAGGACTCGTGACCATGTTGGAACTTTTACAATTTGATGCTACCCTTTTTATAAAGTGGTGCATTAATAAACAGCTTATCATTGGAAAACAAAAGATTGTCAAGCCTGTGCCGCAGAGAGAAGCAACAGCTGTTCGTGATTCTGTCGGAAAGTACATATATGCCAAGATTTTTGATTGGTTAATTATGATTATCAACGAAGTTTTGTACAAACAGGATAAAGATGAAGCCGGGAACTTTATCGGTGTTTTGGATATTTATGGCTTTGAACATTTTGACTCTAATTCTTTTGAACAGTTTTGCATTAATTATGCCAATGAAAAACTACAACAAGAATTTAATCGACGTGTTTTTAAGCTGGAACAAGAGGTATTCGTTTTTCACGCTATTGCTTTAACGGGGGGGTTATAGGAATACATTAATGAGAAAATTAAATGGTCTTTTATCGAGTTTGCTGATAATCAAGCCTGTATTGAAGTTATTGAGGGCAAGGTGGGAATATTGTCCCTGTTGGATGAAGAGAGTAGAATGCCCAGTGGTTCTGACGCTTCTTTCCTTAACAAGATCCACACCACTTTTGGTGTACCCAAGCATGAACAATATTATAAAAAGCCCCGTTTTGCTAGAACTTCCTTTACTATTTGCCATTTTGCCTGTGATGTAACGTATGAAAGTGAGGGTTTCTTGGATCGTAACAAAGATAACGTGCCTGAGGAAATGATGGAGGTTGTGACTAATTCAAAGTTGCAGTTTTTGGTAGATATGATCAACAAAGTTGAAAGTGATGTAATATTTATTTATTTAACACCTAATTACCTGGCTAGTTTGCGGAAAAACACATGGAAGTACATCCTCCCGCTTCCTCCGCTCCCCCAGGTGGTGGCCCATTACCAGGACAAACTCTTTCACGCAGAGGCACCCAAGCTCCTGCCGCAGCGGCGGCAGCGGCACCAAAGAAACCCACACTTGGTTCCGTCTTCAAGGTATCTCTGGTGGTTCAACTAATCAAAAAATATAAAAGGCATCTTTGATTGAATTAATGGCAACAATCAACAAAACGAACGTGCATTACATTCGTTGTCTTAAGCCAAACATGGCAAAAGAAGCCTGGAAGTTTGAGGCACAAATGGTGTTGAATCAATTGAGAGCCTGTGGTGTTTTAGAAACAATCAAGATTTCCTCCAAAGGTTATCCAACTAAGCGAACCATCGAAGAATTCAACGAGCGATATAAATGGTTATTAGATCGTAGTTCCTCCAAGGACCCCATCGCAGTTGCTCAACAGATCATTGGCTTGGGAGGCCTAACCGAGGATCAATATCAAATTGGCTTGACCAAGATTTTTTTCCGTGCTGGATTATTAGCAAGGATGGAACAATTAAGAGCTGCCAAATTACGTAATGCGGTATTGTTGATTCAAAAGTATCTGGTGGGCAATGTAACCCGGAAACATGTAAAGGACTTGCGCAAATATGCAGCGCTTGTACAATGGCGATTCCGAGCAAAGAGCGAGCTAGGAGCGATGAAACGTAAACGAAACGATATGTGCGCAACAGTGGTCCAGAGTATATGGAGAATGCACACGGTTAGGAAAGAATTCAACGAAGAACTGGATAAAATAGCCAAATGTCAATCTGTCATTAAAGGTTTCTTAGCGCGCAAATATATGAAGGAAAAGAGGCAAAATGATGCTGCTACTCAGATCCAATGTATAGCGCGTGGTTTCTTGAAACGAAAGCAATATGTAAAAACGATCGAATCTATCATTTTTTTGCAAGGCTGTGTTCGTAGATATCATGCAAAGAGAGTATATCAAAGAATCTTGCAGGAAAAATTTGAAGAAGAAGAACGTGAGAGAATAAAGTTGGCCGAAGCAGCTCGAGAAAAGGCTGAAGCGTTGGAGCGAGCGCGATTGGAATTTGAAGCAATGGAACAAGCCCGCATTAAAGCTGAAGCTGAGGAGCAAGAGAGATTAAGAAAAGAGGCTGAAGCTGCTGAAAAGGCTCGTCTCAAGGCTGAAGCTAAAGCCGCTGCTGAAGCTGAGGCTGCGGAGAAGGCCCGCTTGAAGGCTGAGGCTAAAGCCGCTGCTGAAGCTGAAGCTGCTGAGAAGGCCCGCTCGAAGGCTGAGGCTAAAGCCGCTGCTGAAGCTGAAGCTGCTGAAAAAGCACGTCTAAGAGCTGAAGCAAAGGCTGCTGGTGTCTCCACTGTAGAAGTGATGGAACATCATGATAAAGTACGCACAAAGATAGAAGCTGAGAGCGACAAATCGAGATTAAAAGCCGCTACACCTGTTGGGGTCAAGGTGAAGAAATCATCAGAGCCTATTATTCATTCGAAGCCACCGCAACCACCGCCTTCGCTTCATCATAAATCCTCTGCAAGTACTGTAGCCACTAGCATAGCAGATGAAGATGCACCATCTCCCACGGTAAAACATAAGAGGAGACCATCAGTTGGCGCTTCGGCAATTCCTCTTCCTCCAATTGCTACGACGAGCACGGATAAAAAGCATGGACGGGCGCAATCAGTGACAATTCACAACGAAGTAAATGGACATCATCAAAAGAAAGACTTCAAGATGGAGGCTAAAGTGATCGAGCTTGCGCAAGATTTGCAAAAAGAATCCAAGAAAAATGTCCAAGCAAAGGAGAAAATCGTCAACTTGGAGCAACGCATGAAGCGATGGAAGGAAAAGTGTCAACAATTGGAGGAGCATAACCGCAATTTGGCCATGAATGTGCAAAATGTCGCGGTTGAACAGAAGCAAAATTCAAAAGTGTATTCGAAGGAGAGAGAAGAGTTAAAGAACAAGCTATCACAATTGAATGAAAAGAAAGATGCACTTAGCACTAACTACCAATCATTGCAAGATCAAGTTGGAATGATGGAAGGTGAAATTTCTCAGCTCAAAGCAGCCTTGGAAAAGAAGAACGCAGAACTTTCTCGGCTTCAAACTGAAGGTGCTTCTAGAGCCAAGGAACGCACGACCAAAGGTGTGGGATATGTCAAGTCGACCTTCAAGCGCACTGTAGCCAAGGAAGGTGGAGAGGATGACAAGGTTGCCAAGTTGGCGCTTCAGAGTGCTTCAGGACTAACCACCAAGACTCGTCGCAATAGTATTCACGGAACCAACAACAAAGGAATGCATTTGTCAATTATTATGAAACAGTCCTCTGATCCAAACCATCAAGCACTCTTGGACTTGTTAAGCAGTGAAGAGTTTATGAGAGAAGCTCTGGAACGGTTATTCACAGAAACTATTAAAAGTTCCGCCAAGCCGCCTCCGTTTAAACGAGTGCTTTATCCCTCTCATTTGGTGGGCCTAAGTGTGGCACATTTATGGTCTTTAAATCTGCACATTCGAATGAAAACCTTGTTGTTGGGATGTGTTCAAGGTTTACGCACGGAATTTTCGGTGAGTCTGCTTGTATTGGCCCGATTAATGGTGTTGATTATGCGTAGAATGCCAAGGATAATGACCGTTTTGCCTTTCTGCTAACAAATGCAATCGAATTTTTAATGATCCTTACCAAGGTTGAAGCACAGATGGCCTTTTATGAGGTGGCAAATGTAATAGACATTCGTGCTGTCATTGCCGAGACCAAGACTTTGCTGATAGGACTAATCATTGATATTTACTCTGGTTGGATAGGGCTAATTGTTCAAGAGATTTCGTTTTTGGTTATTCCTTCAATGGTTGAAGGCCAATCTTTGTCAGCTTTTATGTGTCCTTTCCATTCTGCCGAAGATGAAGTGACTACGGTGGATACGTTGATGGAACGTCTGACTCTGGTGTGGACAATTGCAGAATATTATTATCTGGGTGAGACGGCCAAGTGTTTAATGTTGGACCTTTTGGACGAGTTGAGCAAACAAGCGTTTAATCATTTGATATTGCGCAAGAATTTTTGCTCCTGGAAACGCGCGCTACAAATTCAATACAATGTCAATCGCCTAACTGCGCTTTGCAAGGAGTGGGGGATTCGTAAAATCTCACTCAACCTGGAAAAGCTGGCACAATCCTCCAAGCTGCTACAAATGATGAAGACGGTGCAAGATGTTCAGCTTATTAAGGATGCTTGTTATCTGCTAACGACTGAACAGATTCGTCGATTTATATCTATTTATACACCTATAGATTATGAGGAACCGAAATCAGATCTGTTGCTTCAACTTGGAAATGAAAGCGACGCCAGTTCTGAAGAAGCGGTGTTTTTGCATGTTGAGCCACGCAAGGAGCCTTCACTTTTACTGGTTGGAAGGATCTGCACCACAGTTGAAAGCTTTTTGCCAGAAGAAGTAAACCTACCCAAGTTGAGAGAGTTGGTGAGAATTAACAATAATCAGCAGTAATAAATGTTTTATTTGCACTTTTGTCGGGGCAATATTTAATTTTAAGAATTATTATTTTTAACTGCAAGTGAAATTTTACAGTAAGGAAGTTACCACACACACTTTAAACCTTCTCTCCCCACTCGCACGTAATAGCATGAGTAGCTTTATAACGTAACCTTTTGTTGCAGTTTACTAACCCTTCAAAGCAAGTTGACTTCTAAACGCAGCCAGCGTTTCACCAAGCCTGGGTCTAAGCCGTTATACTTGTCGCAGCCATTTGTAGAGACCCATGTGGTTAAAGGGAGTTTTCGAACAATCGTAAGGTTGCCGCGAGGCATTGAAGAGAATGAATTTCTCGCTGCCAATAGTAAGAATGAAGGAAGAAGTTTAACCTTGCTGGGCTAGCCTTTGACTTTTTCCAAAACCTCAATTTATTCTACGGCAGTGTTGCTGATTATTGCACTACGCGTGATTGTCCCAACATGCTGGCTGGGCCGAACTCGGAATTTGCCTGGACTGATTCGCAGAAAAAGCTTATTAAACTACCGGCACCTCAGTACATTGATTACGTGATGAGTTGGATTCAGAATCTGCTGGATGATGAAGCGGTTTTCCCCACCAGAACCGGTAAAACTCAAGAAAAGTTGCTAATTAGTGCCAGGTTTGGACTTTCCTAGGGAATTCCCGCAGATAGTCAAGCAAATCCATCGTCAACTTTATCGGGTTTTTGCGCATTTGTTTTGGCATCACTACGACATGATCATTAACCTGCGCTGTGAGGGTCACTTCAATTCTTTATTTGCACACTTCATTGCGTTCAACAAGGAGTTTGATCTGGTGGACCGAAAGGAAATGAAGGAAATGAACGACTTGATCCTGGAGTTTGAAGCTCAAGGAAGATTGTCATAAATAAATAAATATTTTAATTGTTATTTCTTTGTAGAATGTGAATTTCAGCAAAACACGTGTTTTTCTACTTTTTTGAATTAACGATTCCTCTCTCTCACTCTCCTTCAAAAGACAACAAGAACACGCCACAATCAATCAACTTTGTTTGAACCCCAGCTTTACGATTAACAAAATGCCTCGATCGAGAAAACCTCTTTTAAAAGTTTGTCCTTTTGTCCTGCTGTGTGTAGTTACCTTTTTGTTAGGTGATCATCCTGGGCGACAGCGGGTAAAAGTCATGCTTTATTGGTGTCTAACTTTGTAGGGTTGGGAAAACTTCCCTTATGAATCAGGTAACTTTTGATAAGCATGGGCTAAAGAGGCTGGTAGTATGTTAATAGAAAATTCAGCTCTCAGTATAAAGCCACAATCGGTGCAGACTTTTTAACCAAAGAAGTCATAGTTGATGGTCGAGCAGTGACGATGCAGGTAGATTTCTACAACTCCTAACCAAAAGCTGCAAAAAGATTTGGGATACTGCGGGACAAGAGAGATTCCAATCCTTGGGAGTTGCGTTTTACCGTGGCGCTGACTGTTGCGTCCTTTGTTTTGACGTTAATAATTCTCGTTCCTTTGACGCCTTGGACAGTTGGAGAGACGAGTTTCTGGTCCAAGCCAGTCCCAGGGATCCGGATCAGTTTCCATTTATTGTTTTGGGCAACAAAGTAGACATTGAAGCATCTAAACGAACGGTATTTTCTTCCTACTATCTTACCTGAGCAATGTGTCAGGTTTCGCAGAAACGAGCAATCAATTGGTGCAAGACCAAAGGAGAAATCCCATATTTTGAAACCAGCGCCAAGGAGGGAATTAACATTGAATCGGCGTTCATGACCATTGCTAGGAACTCACTTACTCAAGAGGAGGATATGGAAGTGTAACTAACTTTTACAATACTAACACTGTGTGTGTGTGTGCGGTTGATAGGCTTTTCCCAGATAACGTTCGCCTCGATCAGGAACGATTTAATGCTGCGCCGTGCAGTTGTTAAATTTATTATTATCCTATAAATAAATCTTAGAGCTTTTTAATCAACCAATTTTCTCTTTCTCTCACTCACTCGCGCTCTTCCTGTCAGCAGGAGATGGAAAATAATCACCAGCATGCAAGACCTCCTACTCCTCCCCTGAAGGAGAATAAGCATTTATTATCGCCAGCCACAATTTATTCTCCCCCTCGTTCTCCTTCCTCGTTTATGACGTATTTCGCACCATCCTCTCCGCAACAGAATTCCATCATATCTCGCTCCAGCACCAGAGCTTCTAGCATTTATACCTTGGAATACCTGTTTCGTCCATTGCCTGAGCTACCTCCCGAGGTTGAACGTGCTCCCACTCCCAGTCCACCTCCCCTGCCTCCAAAAGATCAGGATTACAAATCCCCCAGTCGAACAAAACACGATGGTCTTTGGTCAAGTCTAGTAAATGGTATTAAAGGTGCTATTAGTCCAGATAGTCCAAGACCTTCACAAACCCTGCCATATTTGAATTCAGGTGAGACTTTTTTATAATTTATCTTAACTGGTTGGATAGAAGAAATAAATGGACTTTCAGGTAATCATCCACATCTTGCTGCTTTAATTATGGGGGAATACGTTTGACTGATCACACCCAGGAAAGCTTAGATGTGAGCCTGGCGTCTAATACAAGTAATACTGCTCTGTACAACCATATTTATAACCTTGTTTAGACTATCCCTCCCTAGTAGGTAATATTTCCTTCTTATACTGTACATTGGCATGGGTGTTTAATTGGTAGTACCCTTGAAGACCCTTTATCTTCCTGATGTTTTATTGGACCGTTTCCTTTTATGTGCTGAAGAAAATACCCAAAGGAAGGTGGAAACTTGTGGAATTCTTTGCGGAATTAACGTTTATTTCCTCTTTGTTGCTAACACTTTCTTTGCTTAGTTTGGAAATGACGCCTTTGTAGCCAACACTTTAGTAATCCCCAAGCAGAATTCTACCGGTGATTCCTGTGCTGCTGATGGAGAAGAAGAATTAGTTCAAGTTATTAATTCTCAGGGTTTGTTGGTATTTGGTTGGATTCATGTGAGTTTTTTGCTTCTTCCTAGGGCGTTATTAAACCTAGAGCTGTTTAGACTCATCCCAGTCAACCGTGTTTCTTGTCAAGCATTGATTTACACACCCAACTTGGCTATCAGTTATCGCTGCCTGAATCAATTGCTATTGTATGTTCACCAAATCATGAACCTTGGTACACACTCCTCTCCCTCAATTAACTTCACTGAACATATACAGGTATGGTGTGTTCAGATTATCAGATCTTGGTATTGTCGAAATCAAAGCCTGCAATAGACAAACTGAAAAGTTTCATCACCATCGTGATAAGGAAACTGACTTGTATGAAGTGAGTCTGATTTTTTGATTCTGTCTCATGTTGTTTAGAATGTTACGGAAGTTGGCCATGTCAAGTTTTGTAAATCTGACCTTCAAGTGGTTGACATGAGAAATGTGAAATTCCTTCCCAAAATTGACACTGATCCACAGATGTTGGAAGAGGTTCAAGCAAAAGAGTCCATCAGTCAAGTGCTCAGTTCTCAGGATTCAGACCTTGAGGGCACTCAGAGATGGTGGTAGTATTCATTCATTCATTCATTGATTTGTTATAAATTTGTAAAAACACAATTATTTTCTTCCTTCTTAATCTAATAATCCTTGGTCATCTCCCCAATCCGTACATCGCTTTGCTTCTTGATTCTTTGATCCTAAATACACCATGGGGCTGCTAGGACGCAGCAATGGACTTCTTTCTTGCTTCACCACTTCACCCCCATTCATGTTACCAACCTCGGGAATATCATCCATCTTGTTTGGCATACGACTCAGCGATGGGCTTCTTTCGTGTCTCGCCCTAAAGGCTGCTGCTGGTGCAAGCGTATTCGGCTTGACGTTGGCGTTATTGGCATTCGAATTGGTTACAAAAGCAGCGGCTTCTGAAGGTGTTAAAAGTCCTGCTGCTGCTACCGCTGCCACTGCGGCAATGGGATCAATGTTTTGTGCATATTCCATCCTTTTCATCTTGATGTTTTCGTCGTGTTCTTGCATCACCTGGCTATATCCTTGTGCCATGGCCATCATAGCCCCTGCAGCTTGATGCATTGGTGAGCTTGGTGAATGAAGAATGGTTTTTTCACTGTTCACTAGAACTTCAGGTATTATTGCGGGTGAATCCATTTTTCTTCGTCGTGAGACTAATGGAGAACCCACCTTGGAACTTTCGCAAGGGATTGTAAGCGAGTTTTGTGAAAACATCATCGATTGAAGTTGGTGGTTGAAAATCGCGTTCAATTCTTCGTTGTTTTCACTGTTTCCATATTGACTTCCACAAGTGCTGGTTGGTGTGTTGGGACGACGAATAAATGGTGAACTGGGAGAATGTACAACTGGAGAGTACTGCAAACTAAGCCTCGTACTCTCCTCAGTGTTGTTGTTATAATCTCCGCCATCATTTCCCTGAGTTAATGGCAATTTTTCATTTTGTAAAGTAGGTGAGACGGATACATGTCGACGCTTTCTACTGCTATTACAATTGTGGCTGCTGCTGTTGTTGCTATTGGCATTACTGTAATTATTATAATGGTTAGAATAATCGCTTTCACAATGACATCGCGCTTCTTGGCATAACGAACACTCATAGTTGGAGTAATTATCTTGAAAAGAATTATTATCCATTTGGTCGTTCATTTTGGCAAAGTCACCACCGTTCACTTGTGGAAACGCACTTGATGCATGATGATTCATTTGTAACATATGTGTGGTATCGTTATCTACATTGGTGATAAAAATAGGTGGGCGTTGAGGTTCAACATTTATAGTCGAGTTATCTAATTTCTCTGTGAGCACGCCCCCAAAAACGTGAATAAGACCATAAAACTTACTCCAAGAGTTTACTTGCTTTCTTAATTCTACAGTATTGAGAAGTTCATTGAAAGCATTGCGGAAGTATTCTTGGTTCTTCTCCATTTTTATCAAGCGCTGGTTTAACTCCCCTACTTGAAGTTGAAGTAGTTGTATTTGCTTTTCCATTTGAGCCTTCTGCATACTGCAACTGCTGTTATCATGCCCAGTCGAGTCCATCCCATTGTAAATCCCTGATGACATAGACGTTGGTGTCACCGTTGTACATTCTGGAAATTCCAACCCTCCTGCAACTGGTCTTCTGCGGATTTCTTCCAACAAGTCTGAGCGTTCTCTAATAAATTTAGGATGTGAAAATTCCCAAATTTGAGATTCCAAAACTCCTTTGTTTCCCCTAGGCGTTTTGTTGATTTTGTGGAATCCATACCTTTATTCAAACTTAGCAAACGATACTCTTGAGCGCTTACATGTTTAATTGTCGAACAAAGCTGGAAAAGTTATTATGCTTGAAATGTATAGGTAGTACTTCCCTGGAGAATTCGGCAATGTTGCAGACCACAAATGAAGTCCCCGTAAAATTCCAAGAAATTAGGTTTTCATGGGATTTATCATTCACCATTCTGGAGAGTTAGCCACTTCATCTGAATTCTTACTGAAGGAGTTTATGCACAAAGGTCACATTGGTCAGTTTGGGAGTGCCACCACCGCCCACAGGAGTTCTTCGAGTTGGGCTTGAGTGGATCGAAGGAGAATGATGTCTGTTTAGCGTGGAAGCTGTCGTCATGTTCCAGAAATTCATGTGACCACTACTCAGAAATTCTTCACTACTTAAAGTATCATTACTAATTGGCTTCCAGATAAGCACTGTGAGGAATCTAATAATTGATATTGACTAAGTTGTGAGGACTTGGATAATTTTGAAATAATTATTGAAATAATTATTTTATTTAATTATTTAATGGACATGGATGGATTAAAAACTTGGAATTCTATGGAAGATGTTCTGGACTTAGGATCAATGAAGAGGATTTCCTGATTTGGACACCGAACATTCATGAAACTATATTTAGAAGACGATTCATGGACATTTTTGGAAGGATGGATGGCGATTGGTTCCCCCTCGTGAATGGTGATTGGTTGGGAGTTTTGGGGGGTTTTCACTTAAACCTCCCAATTTCTCCC
>QZWR01000496.1:601-11163 GCA_004114325.1 Zoophagus insidians | reverse complement strand
TGTCGGAAGGGCATTAAATGTTGGAACAACTGGTGTTGTTGGTTTAGCAACAGTAGGAACGATTAATCGTGGTGGACTCTTCGGAAGGGTATTAAATGTTGGAACAACTGGTGTTGTTGGTTTGGTAACGGTAGGAACGATTAATCGTGGCGGACTCTTTGGCTTAAGACCAGGAATCGTATGAAGGGCGTTAAATGTTGGAACAACTGGAGTTGTTGGTTTAGTAACGGTGGGGACGATTAATCGTGGTGGACTCTTTGGCTTAAGATTGGGAATCATTGGAACAACTGGAGTTGTTGGTTTGGTAACAGTAGGAACGATTAATCGTGGCGGACTCTTTGGACGAACAGCGACGGGATTAGGAACAACTGGTCCTACGATGGTAGGCGGACGGTATGGACTTGTGGGACGGGTAATCGTGGGTAGACGAGGAGGACTCACTGGAGTAGTCTTAATTGTTTGAATAACGGGGATTGTCGGGGTACGAATTGGAGTTTTAACAGTTAAAGGTAAAATAGGTTGTGTTATCTTGGTAAATCCAGGGGTAGTAGGACGGACAAAAGGCATAGTTCCAATCCCTGGAAGAATAGGGGCTGTTGGCTGCGTAACAGGAAGTGCTGGAGATCTAGTGGGTGGTATGACAGGGACACCAGGAGATCTGGGAATGGTGGGTGGTATGACAGGGACACCAGGAGATCTGGGAATGGTGGGTGTTATGACAGGGACACCAGGAGATCTCTTACTGGGTGGAAAAACACCAGGGAAGACAGTTATTAGTGGTATTGTATCTGTACGAAGGGGTGTAGCCCCAATAGCTTGAAATGGAGCATTAGTAGGACTTCCAAATGGAGAAATAGGTTCGTCTTCTTCACTGTCAATATCGCTGTCGTCACTGATGTCGTCACTATAATCATCATCACTATAATCCTCATCAGAATCATCATATGTAATAGGCATAGCAGGTAAATTACGAGGAGTTTGCTGTGTAGCTTGTGTGGGTCGTACCAATGGCATTTGAAAGGGGTTATAGTTATACCCAGGAGGATTCGTAGCAACCGGTATATTATTTATGGTAGGGCGAGCAACAGCAGTAGGAACTGCAACTGTGCGTGGTACAGTATTTAAGGTACCAATTGGAGTAGGAAAAATCTGCCCTCCTTGGATAGGTACTAAGGGCTGGATTACTGGCAACCCAGGTGGTCTATTCGCAGCAAGTGTTGGAATAAATGGTAGATTCTGTTGCATATTTAAATACTCTTTTCTTTCTTGATAAAAAAATTATTATAAATAAAAATGGCACAGGTGTTTACTAACGTTGGTGAATTTCGCAGAGGAAAAGGAAATAGAAAAACTCGTTTGGGTCCTCGTACCCGTAATGAAATTGATGCAAGACGTGGCGGGGAAAAACAAACTCAAACTCCCGATGATATTGCCATTAAGAAACTCACAAAGCTTCTTGAAAAACCAGGGTTGACACAACGTGATCGTTATGCCTATACGGGCTTAATGATTAGAGCTGAACAGATTCGGTTTATGAATATGTCTGTGTTAGCAGAAGTTCTCTTATATATGCATAATGTTGGTAACGAAGTTAACGCAGGTAATTTTAGCTACAATGCCATTCTCCCATATATTGATAGACTTCTCCCTCGAAGAGAAGTCACTGAGAACGGTGTGAAAACAAAAGAAATACCCGAAGATGAACTAGAAATTATGCGCCTTCGAATGGCTGCTACTTTTCTTCGTTATATTCACTATGTGGGTCAACTGAAGGAACAAGCGGATTTGGAACTTAGAGAAGCCCAGGCTCAACAGGCGGGCTTGGGAGCTTTCGCCATCGATGAATAATAACACCAAGATTATTATTTCGATAATTCGTCATCCAATATATCTGAATCCTCCAGATATATCAACAAACCAAAAAGGTAATATTAATACTTTCTCATACAAAAGGTATGGGGAATAACAATAGTAACCAGATGCACCGCCTAAAGCTTGGACAATCCACGGTTATTTTACCAGTTAATACAATGCAATCTCAAAATAAATGTACAACAGCTGAGCATCTATCCAAAAATGCGTTAGTCCCCGGATTTGGATTCGACTTCAACTCGGAATGCGAGTTTATTACTGATATTGAATGTTGTATTTGTTTTCATACTTATTGTAATGGCATGAATATGCAAATGTTACCATGCAACCACATCTTTCATTATCAGTGTATATATCAATGGTTCCAGAAATATCGAGTGTGTCCACTTTGCCGAGTTAAATATGACTAAATAAAGTTGAATATTATATCTATAGTAAATAAAATATGTTTGAACATCCGTTCAAATATATTTAACGAGATTAAAAATGGGATGTTTATTCAGTAAACACGCTAATCGTACAGACGATAATAACTCTCAACTTTTCATCGATAATAACCCCCCATTCATTACAACTAATTATAATAATGGATTATATGCACAAGGATTTCAAACAACATTAGATCCTCAGTCTAATAATTCCTTTTATAATAATTTCCCTGTCTACCCGGATCAGGTAGTTTATATACAACCTGGAGAATATATGTCTCAACAATACCCTGTCGTATCACGGGAATATGTTTTCCACCAACATCCTGTAACCCAATCGGAACAATATTTGAGCTTGCCTCCACCAATGGAATATACTTGCTAAGAAAAAAAGATCTCACCCTATTGAATATATCTATACCAGATATATTTTTTTTTTAATATAATTATGATGACACATACTTTATCTTCGACTCCATAGACAATATCATTGTCGTTTAACCAGTGGAAAAGGGCAGCCCCAGATGCCAGATGTGGTCCGAACGAATTAAGTTCTATAAGTTCAATATGAAATTGATCAGAGGAAGTTATAAGGGGGATTTTCTTTGAATCAGAGAATTCCGTCTGAGATGAACAAGTTTGGCGTTCGTAAATTGTAGTATTTACATGATTGTCCATTACAACGATAACGTCAGCAATGAAACTATCAACAAGTGTAAATTTAGGAATTATTTGTTCCCTACAATAATCAAGAATACATGGTGTTACTATAGCCATATTATCACTATTCCACCCAACATCCAAGGACCACACATATTGTGAGAAACAGGTAACTTTTCGTTTGTGAATAAAAACTCGAAATTCCATAAAGTCATTCCAATCTGCCCGCCACGGTACCAAATATAAAGTGTCTGATTTATTTAGATAAATTGAACTCTTGAATCCCTTGTAAGCTCTGATACTTGTTGTTAATGATGTTATCATATCATGCGCCGAAAGAAGTGGACCACAACCGAGTATCCCATCTTTTGGAGATGCTTCGTTTAATCGAATAAACCATCTGCCTCCATCTTTATCTTTTATCATAGAATGAACATATGATTCTATTTCTTGCAATTCTTCTTTATATTTGGAAGGACGACGGTTTCTTAAGAATCCGATCTTGGCAGCTTTGGCGAGTATTTTACACATTTCTAAAGAAATTGGAATTACAATAGTATCAGGTGGATCCGGGAAAGATGTTGCCCACATATCTTTGTTTGTCTTTGATATAGAATATTTATATTCCTCCATAGTAATTTCAGAGGCATGGTTGTTTGTATTACACACACCGGGCTGACGAGCCCATTCTTTCGTCTTAGGTTCATATATGATAGACATTTCACAGTCCGGAATTTTGTGAATATAATATTCAATTGTTAGAAACATATGTGTGCATATGTTTTTTTATAATGTTTTATTATCAAGAGGTGGCTCATTGGGTTTGATCCATAAGAAGTTCCATCAAACCTCTTGAAATATCAGAACTAGAGTTTCCTCCCATTAATGTTGATAGAAGAATGTTGTCCAACAGATTCAAACCCTTTAAATGTGAATTTTCTCCAAATGCAGATAGATTATAATTTTTCAGAGCCCATCCTAAGATATGGGAGAATTGTTTACGAGTGCAAAGAGTGCGGAGGATTTCTTCGTCGCGTTTCTCATTGAGAACAGGATACTGAAATGATAAATTATGAACCTTACGGCTACCGAAGGTTGTTACTTTCAATCTCTTATTAGAGACAACAACAAGATGATCACATAAGTGATCGGCCACTTCATCCTCGTTGCGCAAGATAGAATCATCGTCGTAAAAACAAGATCGAACAAGTTTAGTGTCAACTTTACCGGTATTATATTCAGCTCCAGTACAAGCAAATGGGCCAAAGAGTGATCGAACTAATGAAACAAGGGTTGATTTTCCACAATTCACAGGACCAGAAATAACAGTAATATCCTTTTCACTAATGATACCGCAGCGAACAATGAAGGATGCGAGTTTGTTATTATTGACAGAAAGTTCTTTCAAATAATTATCGACTATGGGTGATACTTCTTCATTTGGATTAAAAGGTAAACGGACATTGGTGTAAATCGAAGGAAGATGGGAACACATTTTGTTCTTGTTGATAAGAAGAATTTTATCGTAACAGGGGATTACAAACTTTTCCTGATTAAAGATGACTGGTTTAGATTTTAGTTTCGACAAAACTTTAACGCGAGCATCACTGGCTTTAAAAGTTGAAGCTGTAGTTTTCATACGATCAAGGAAACTTTGCATGCTTTCGACGGCTGTTAAAACAAGATCATGTGTTAAGCCGAACGTTCGAATAATAGTATTATATCCATATTCGTTAGGTGCTTCATCACAACCAATTTCATCTTCGGTGCATTGGAGCCAAGTGTCATTTTCGATGTCCCATTTGTAAAAATTATTTCCATCATAACAAGATATAGCTTTCACCCACGACTTGAATAAAAGATTCGTGTCTTCATCGACTTCAAAAGCTTTACAAACAATTTCACCGAAAATAGGTGGTTTGGAAGAATTATCTTTTGGATTGAATGTTGAGAACATGTAAAATAAACAACCAAGACACTTTTGTTTTTCTTCATCTGTAAATCCATTGAATGTCTCATCATTTACAAGCATATCATCAACAGAAAGAGCGAACGTATATTCGATATGCTTCTCCATATCGGAGACCCTGGTTCCTTTGAAATTTTCAATATTAATTTCTTTTACAATAGCATTTAATTTTTCCATGGCATATTTGTGTGGTCTGACGTTGTTGTTTCCCATTGCCTCTATTCTTGATTAACTTTATATTCTTTATTACATCATGACAATAAAATTCATATGTAATTAATTTTATACAGTTATTGATCTATTTTATTAGGAAAATGCAATATTATTAACTTCGTGAAAAAAATATATTAATTTATATTAAGCATCGAGCACATTAATATAATTTGTATATTAATTATTTGGTAGACAAAACAACAGGTAATAATTGGATAGATATAATGTTAACTAGTAGATCGACTGACATGTCCCACAAGTCTATCTCTAAATAAAATAGCTATGTACGAAATGATTAATCTCAATAATAGATTAAAGAATATCGCATGTGTTAAAACATATATGATGTACACAATGTTGCCAATAATATCGAGATCAGGGATGGAACATGGGCCGATTTTATATCCTTTTGTTCATGAATCTGAGGGGATGTTAACTCCACTAGGGGTCTTTGATGCCATAGGTCAGAGTGCAAATTATAGCAGCTATTATGCATATAATATTTTTAATAACCGTCTAGAGGCACCGGCCCATAATATAAATTACCCAAGTTTCTATGACAATCAATTCCCAGTTAAAATGTCTAATAGTTTTGATTCAAACGATAATTTTATGCTACATCTAACGCGAGAATCGTTAAATTGTCAATCACCATATCAAGAATCATTGGTTTCTCAACCAATTCAATGTCAAAATTTAATTGGCCATTCTGGCATATGTTTACGACAAGGTTATCCACATGAACAAGTTACTCCAATAAAATACGGAGTATATGAATCAAGGCCAGGCTTTGAACCGTTAGTAAGTACATTACAAAAAGATGATTTTAGCTATTTTTCGAGTGGATTACAGACGGTGCATTCAGAAGCGATAGTTCAATATGACATATGGAACAGTCGTTTAATAATAGATCCTAATTCTATTAAATCCGAAAATTTATCAAGGGCTCCTGATTTCGGAGATCACTTATTATTGAGAACGAAATCTCTACCGTGTAATAGAATTCAGGCACTATCTGAGGAAATCGCTGATGTATGTTCGGAGCGGTCATCTAGTCCAGAATTATCAGATGATTCATCTACTCCAGAATCATCTGATGATTCTGGAGGGGAGTCAGATTATATATTACCATCCATGGTGCCTATACATAAACACCGACGTCTCCAGTTGAGTCCAACTCCATTTTCTCATGGATGTATTTGCGGTCACAAAGTAGAATACAGAGATTTAGTTTATGAAACAAGAAAAAGAAATATTAAAGCGACAGGGATTACCATTCGCCCAAAAGTTGCGCCTCTCAGCATTGGTCTTCGTGCCTAAAATATATATGTGTATAAACACATATGTTTTTGTTTAAGATAAGAATATATAGTACTCAATCTGATTTCTGATGAAAATATCGACCCTTATTTATTTTCTTGAAATAATCCATATATATATACTTTTTATACCATGATATTTCTCGGTTATTATATTATTTAAGGTATATATATTATCATAAAATATGTTATTTCTCGGGGTAATATAGTGGGATAAAAAATAAAATGAATTAACAAAACTAATTAATAACTTGTCGACAGATAATAAAGAGACCGATAAAACATGCGAGTGAAGGCATACAAGCGAAATATAGAAACGGATGATATGCGTGCAACCACGCACATTGTTATAATGAGCACAACAAGAGAAAAATAGTTATAAGGAGGAAACATGTTTTTTAAAATAAATGGAGCGGTGTGACAAACTTGGTGAAGGAACTTTTGGTATTGTATACTCTGCAAAATCTCCCAATTCTCATAAGAACTATGCAATTAAACGTAATTTAGTAGAAGAGGAAACTTCTTTTATTGGTGTCCCGCGCGAAGTGGACGTACTTAATAAATTGCGAAATCATCCCCATATTGTTAAATTAGAACGTGTTGCATTTGGAACACCGTTTAACGATGGGTGTTTTTCTCCACTTATGGGAGAAGAAAGAATATCTCAACGTGATGATATAATACATTTTGTATTTGGACAAGCAGCCTATGATCTTCATAGGTTTGTATATGGTGCAGTTATTACTGATTTTTCTCTTATCAAAAGATACATGATAAATATTTTGCTAGGTACAGAATATATGCACGCCAACCAAATTATTCATCGGGATCTTAAACCAAGTAATATTCTTGTTTTTGGTTCTGAAAAAGACGCTTTGGGCGTAGGAAACATCGCCAAAATTTGTGATTTCGGTTTAGCTAAACCTTATACATATCAAGGTTCACAAACACCAAGTACTGTTACATCTTGGTACCGAGCACCTGAAATTACTTTGGGATATCCTCACTACGATTATAAGTCAGATATTTGGTCTCTTGGGTGCATTCTATATGAAATGATAGCAAAAAGAGCTTTTATTTTAGAAGTTCCCGATAAAAACGATGTGATTTTGTCAACTATTTTAGGAGCACTTCCTCAAGAATTACCTATGCGGAGATTCAGGGAATTAGTCCGCAGTAATAAATGGCGAACAGTTAATCTCACTCCAGCTCATAGTCCGCGATTACGACGCAGTTTTATTCAGCAGTTTGGATTATCAGATGAGTTGTCGAAACAATTTGAAACAGAAGCGGGGAAGTTGGATGTGTTTTGTGATCTTCTCGATCATATGTTGAAATTTGAATGGGATCAAAGATGGACCGCTACACAGTGTATCGACCATCCTTTTTTCGAAGAATATAAAGATCTTATCAGAGAGACTAGACAAAAATACCCACCCCAACCACGTCCTGAACAAAATATGATGATCAGGGATTGTGTTGAAAGGAAATGGATGGCACGCGCAGCCACAGAAATATTTAATAATCGTGGATCCTTGGCTTGGTACACACATAGAGCTTTGTTCCAAGCAATGGATTTGTTCGACAGATATCTTTCTGTCATGTTTCATGTCACTCCTATTCCGGCTAACGCTATCGAGTCTGAATTGAAAGGTTTTATTCATGATAAATTTGGAGCCGAACTTCGTTTCATGACGTGCTTATACTTGTGTATAAAATATTTTTCATCTATCCATCATCCAATCAAATATGACACTATAGTCGCAGAGGAATATAAAACAGATGAAGCTAAATTTATGGCTGAACAGTTCGAAGGTGGCTTTATTAAGAACTGTCTCGAATATGACATATATCGACCTACTATATATGAGGCAGCTGATAATTTTAATGACAAACTTGACGATCCCGAAATCCGTGATCTTATTATTTTGTATAGTATGAACCATTCGTTCTCCGGTATGAAAGCTTCTGAATTATACACTTATTATCGTAATAATCTTCGAGGTGGTCCGATAGACCTACTATTTTCAAATATAATTAAACCAACTGATGAAATTCCAACCACGCACAAAATCAAATCAGGAAGTGTATCTCTTCCTTCCCTTCCATCTAAGAAAAATATCCAGCTGGTACCCCATAATTCCAAGAACAATACATTTTCGAATTATTTTGTCGGAAAATTACTTAAAGGCAATCCTAGTGGCCATGCAACTAAAATACCACAAAAGAAACTTGCAGTGGGAAATCCTATATATCCAAACAATACATCCTCTGCTGTAAAATTAAATAAGAAAGGTGTACCAGGGAAATCACAAAAATAAATAACTACAACAGTAACTTCATGTAATTAGCTTATTAATTACATATTATTAATTTTATATTGTCATATAGAAATGGCAGACTGTGTTCAGTGTACTACTCTTGACCGTAGCAACCAACATCGATTAAATCCCTTATTGTTGCCTATTACTTATGAATCATCATCTATTATTAATAACTTATCCCTCCCCCGGAGATACACTAGTACTCATGACGATAATACCAGACAGATTTTTCTGTCTATTGGTCACAGTTACAATAAAAATCTTCTCTCATCTGATGTAGATGAATCAGCCGTAATAGGTAAATGGGTCAAAAATAATCATAATCAATACGAAATTCATCTTAAAGTCCTTGTTAGCACAAAAGAACACCCAGAAGCATTTATTCGCAATGCTATCTTTTGTAAAGAACTTGGAACTGTTATTGAAGGTATTGCCTTTGCTGAAACTTCATTGTTGACTCGGTATCCTCATCTGGGAAATACCCGTATTATTGTTTATTTTAAATCTATTGACCCGGCCTATGATCGAGTTGAAAACTGGCATCGCCTAAAATATTGGGCTTCAGATTATGTGAAACTTGATAAACCCCAAAAGAAAGACCAAACTAATATCGAGAAGAAAAAAGAGCAACCAACTCATATCGAAAAGAAGAAGAAGAAGAAACAACGCCGCCCAGTTCAAACTTGTCCTAACTGTCCAAAATAATACTACAACCAATATATGTATGATACATATATTATTTCGTATCCCAGGTATATGCCCATATCTTACATATTATCACTACCTCCTTTCCTTTTGTATTACCTTGGGTAATATGATTTTTATCTCTGCTCTGGGTATATCTTGGTGCTGATTCTTATCTTCAACTATTTATTTTTTGAGTGTTAATATAGTTCACCATAATGGAATATATTAACACCACGAAATATAAAAATAATTATATTTGTAGCTGATAGTAGATATGTAAACATTATATCATGTCAACATACAACGTCGAATACAAAAGAGTAAACGATACAACCGTAAAAGCCACACTCACATTAACTGGCGACAAGAAAGTAACTACACATGTCCCTATCATAATTGTTGATATTTCTGGATCTATGTCTGGAGGGCGCATTAACCGGTGTTTGGATGCGTTAAAACACCTTGGGTCAAAATTTTCAACTATTCATTTCATCACTTATAATCAGAAAAGTGTAGATGAAGGTATTATTGACATTAATAAAATAAAAAGTTTCAAAACAAATGGAATGACTTCTTTTCGCTCTGCATATGAAACACTACTCAAAGTACTTGAGACAAAGTCTGGTCCTCAACAAGTGATTTTCTTCACTGATGGAGAAGACACTATTAGTAAATCCATCGATGATGATCGGTTTTGGTTGAAAAAGAATCTTGTCGGGAAAAGTTGTGTTATTCACACTATTGGTATTGAGAGTGAGTCACACACACAACATATGCTTGATCTTTCTCGTTGTGGTTCATCAGATGGTACTTATGGTTATTTCTCATCTTCTGTCGCTAATAGTTATTTCCAGGAGATTGATCGACTAATCGGCATTCTTGGTCACATGACCGAAGTAGATTTCCGTGGCACCAAATATTTGCTTGGCTCCGATCCCGTTGAGACTTATATTCAAGATGCTGATATGGATTGTGGTGTGCCTGACCCTCTTGATGAAATCGGTTACTTGTCTTATTCTGCCAACGAACTTATTCGTCAAGGTGCAAACGCCCAACTAAAAGAGATTCAAGTAATCCGTGATCATGCACA
>QZWR01000495.1:0-11166 GCA_004114325.1 Zoophagus insidians | reverse complement strand
AGATTACTAACTCCAGCGATATCCAGAAAGCATTTAATAATATTCGTAATCAATTCCAACGCATTATTCCCTGATTTGGCAATTAACTCAATGGCATCCTCAACTTTTTCAGGTTCTACCTGCTTATCCTTAAGGAGTCCACAGAGCATTGTAATAGAGCCCACAGGGCTTCGCAGGTCATGAGCAACTACATGTAGTAATTTTTGCTTATCCCTATGACTCTGCTCCAAAGACTCGAGCATATTAAGCAATTCCTCGTTTTTATAGACAATCTCGTTATTCTTAGCTTTCAATAGGTTCATATTAGATTCAATATGCCGATAGTTCTTTAATAGCAACAATACAATGAGTAAAACCATTGCAGAAAAAATAATAGCGATAAATAAGTATTCTGTTTTACGCCGATTCTTTGTCTCCAATAGCTGCAACTGGTATTGATTACGAATATTATTAAATGCTTTCTGGATATCGCTGGAGTTAGTAATCTCTATAGCTCTTCTTACTGAATCACGTATAGAAGATGCTTTTTCAAGTAAAGAATAAGCCTGCTTTGTTTGTCCAATTGCGTTTAGGTATCTTGCCTTTAATGAAAGATAACGGGTATGCAGTTCAAGATTTTTAAACCCTGGTTCAACCTCTTCCAATTTACTTAGTAATGTACCTGCGTCACCAATTCTATTTTTTTCAAGATAAAACTTGAGCAGCTTCGACATAGAAATTGCAGCATCTTCCGGAGCCATTTCTGGATGATTATTCGTTTCAATACTCTGCTTTAACAAAGATTCTCCTTTTGCTGTATCCCCAAGCTGTAATAAAAGATCTCCCAGGTTTCCATAAATCACCGCTTTCGAAATTCGAACATAATTTCTACGGCTGGGCTTATCAATTTTTTCTATCTCTTTGAAGCAGAGTAATGCCTTATTAAAGTAGACAAGTGCACTATCGAATTGTCCTGCCCGAAAATAAGAAATCCCGACATTATCCAAACTAGCCTGTTCGCCACCAAGTTGCGTGAATAGATCCTTGGTACAATACTGCAAATCGTTATACGCCTGTTTATACAATTCTGCCGCTTCATGGTACTTCTTTAGTTCGAATCCAACACCAGCCAGCCGGTTCGTAATCTCAACAAAAGTGCAGGTGTCTTTTTGTTGTACTATTATTTCCCGCGCCAGGTAATAAGAGGAAAATGCATCATCATATTTACCCAGTGAAACGAAAACATCTCCGCGGCTCAATAATGTCCGGAAATACAAATCTGCATATTCAGGATCAGACATGTTCTTTTGTATTACCTGCAACATGCTATCTGTATATACAACTGCTCTTTCGTTTACCCTAAGATATGAATGCCAGAATGACATTTGATAATAATACAGGTACCACAGGTCACTTATTTTTTTTGATTTGATAGAACTGTATGCCTGTTTTAATTGATGTTGAAACGAAACGGAATCGTCAAGATTATATTCTTGCTTATCCCAAATTGGATTGGTTTCAAAAAAACCTGATTGCTGACTCTTTACCTGTTGTACAGGCTGGTTACAGGCTTCTACTAAAAGAAACAGTAAACATACAGCGAAGGGTCGTAAAAAGTATTTTCTAAAAAACTGCATTACCTTATATAAAATTAACAGTCAATAAATACCAACGCTCTTTTATTGATAAAACTTCCAGGAGGATACAAAATCTTTATTCAATGATTGATTCGTCAATATCGCCCTTAGCATTTCAATGGGCATAGCATTTTCATGTAGTATGGCATCGTGGTATTGTTTGTAAGTCATTTTACCACTATCCACCAATTCTTTTTTTAATGCCCAGAATTGAAACGCACCAATCATATACCCAATCTGGTATAAAGGTGGGTATCCTCCTGTAAAAGATCTTCTCACCTCTCCTTCCGCATTGGCTCTTTCATGTCCTACCCTGTCTACCAGAAAATCTATACACTGTTGTGGTGTCCATTTACCCAGATGATAATTCAATGAAAAAATGATTCTGGCACAACGATGCATTCTCCAGAACAACATCCCTATTTTATCTTCCGGCGATTGAGGAAAGCCCAGATCCCATAACAAAAATTCCCAGTAAACCGCATTTCCTTCTATCCAAAAAGGTGTATCAAAATTGCGGTAGGCTTTATACCGGTTATTCATGTATAATTGTAAATGATGACCAGCCACCAATTCGTGATGTACGGTTGCCCTTGAAAAATGCGGATTATTGCCCCGCATGCTCATTAGTTTATCCTCTTCTTTCATGGTGTTGGTAGGATAGGATATCAAAAGGCTTTCTCCACCTAGAAAGAAGGGAGCAAACAATTGTCTTTCAGGCGACATCATTTCCATGGTCCAGTCTTCCTCGGCCAGCGGTGGAATGGTAACCAATTGATGCTTCTTTAAGAAGTCTACCGACTCATTATATAATTTCATAATAGCCTGGGGCTGCTCTCCGGCGGGGACATAGGTATTTTTAACTTTCTCCTGCGCAGCACGCCAATTATCACCAAAACCCATTTCCCTGCTGGCTTTGAGCAATTCCTTGTCGCACCAGGCAAATTCCTTATTGGCAATCTCTATCAATTCTTCAGGAGTATACGGAATCATTTCAACCTGTAATTGCCTGATAATTTCATCTCTTCCAATCGGGTTACCAACAATTCCGCTGCCGTCCTCTTTCTGGTTGGATATTGGTTTCCCTTTACTTTTAAATAAAGCAGCATAACTATTTAGCAAACTATCTGTAGTTTTAAAAGGCTGTGGTATCCACCAGGTAAATGCTGGATCATACCCATTATAGAAATCAAATACATTTTTCAAGGCAGCTTGTAAGCCTTTGATTACCGACACAGCGCGATTGCTAAGCGCCAGGTCAATATTTTTTTCTTCTTCCAGTTTTTTAAAAGAACCCAAAATTTGCTTTTGAATCAGGGTTAATTGCTGCGCCAATTGCTTACTGTTTACTGCATTCCCTCGGCGCCTGGGTTTTTCAATTGCATAGATGCTGTCTGCAAAACTTATCCATTTACTGACTTGTTTATATTCACTCGCTTCCGTTTCAAGCAACCGGATTTCTTCTCTGAGGTTTCTGCTAAATAAAATATAATCTACCCGGCTCCCTACCGGCAATTTATCAAAACTCATTTGGCTCAATAAACCAAGGTATTCGTCTGCCAGTTTCTGAAGTCTTGTGTTCCTTTCAGGAGAACTGCGAATAAATAATACCCTGGATAAACTGGTTTTGTCGGCAGTATATTGAACCATCAGGTTATTTACTTCACTGGTTTGTTCATAAAGCACCGATGGCGCTTTTTGTGCAAAGCCGGAAGAGGAGGATTCTAGTATAAAAACAAGTAATAGAAAGTAAATGGGTTTTCTCATGTTAGATGAATTAATAATCAAAAATTAATAATTGATAGCATTGAAAACTCTTATATAGATACTGATTTTTGTCAATATTACAGATAAGTGTATTGTAGCGTTTATCACAAGACTTTTATACCGATTTCGCCTAGCTTTTTATATATTTCTGCATATACATTACTTCTTGTACGATCTGCTTTTACAACGTCTTTGCACCAGAAGTAGATTTTTAATTCGGCTGATTTATCAGTGATTGCATTAATAAGAATATCCGGCTCCTTTTGTGAAAGAACATCGGGGTTAGCATTGATAATCTCTTTGATATCTTTTCTGGTTTCTTCTGAAAGAAAAGATTTGTCGATTGAAAAAGAGAAAGTTACCCTGGCATTCGGGTTGCTGAATGTCCAGTTCACGATATTTTTAGATAGAATATCTCCATTCGGTATAATCACTTCTGCGCCATCATTGGTTAAGAGTGTGCTGGATCTGACACTAATTTCTCTGACCCTTCCTTTCTGGTCTCCTATTTCAACCATATCGCCAATACGAAGTGGTCTGTCGAATATCAGAATAATACCGGAAACAAAATTGTTTACAATGCTCTGTAATCCTAAACCAATACCAACGCCTAAGGCACCGAGTATGATAGTAATCTGTGATAGCTCCAGTCCGGAAGCGGCCACTGCCAGCAGGAAACCGGCAGTTAGGAGGATTAAGCGGGTAATCATCAATTTAGATCTTTGTCCCTTATTATCAAAAGCAGCTTCATCGCCCACATCTCCAAAGAAATAAGCAATATATTTTTGTAAGAAATTGGCAACCCCAATAATGATAAAGAATAATAAGACCCCGCTTAAATGCAAACTGAAATTACCTAGCACTCTCGGTTTTTGAAGAAATTCTGACACAATCTTTTCTAAGGGAGCATAAATATTCAGGTTGGTAGTAAACACAATGAGCCAAATAATCAATGCCAGATAATTAGCCATTTTAGTAATGCCATTGGCTATATCTCCTGCACTAAACTGGATAGGATATTGTTTTCGCATACGGCTGCTCTGTATCTGTAACAACAAAGACTCTTTAATCAACTGTACAAATACGATTAACCCGATTGATTGGGCCATGGTATAGATAGCTGTTGCGCCAAATATCTGTGATAAAGTAACTCTTCCAAACATATTACAGATAACTGCCAGTATATTGAATAGTATATAGAAAGCACCTGCTATAAAAAGTGTTCTATTCTCTTTTACGTGTTTCCGGAAGAAGATTATTGCCAGTACTCCCAGTATAAAACAGGCCAGGTTCAAAGTAAGTGCCCACCAGCGTTGCATATAAATAGGAATACCCAAAAACCGGGTAAAGGATATGAGTAGGAACAGCACAACAAATGCCAGCCAAAAGAATAATAAAATACGAGGTTTCAGCTTTCGGAAAAGTATGGTGAGTGCCAATAATAGTAAAAGCTCAATGGTTTCAATATAAATAGCCGGGGCATTTAAATCGAAAAGAGGTGCCAGGTTAAGTATTAACAGGATAGAGGCCAATAAGGGTACCGGTTTAATATAAACCGGGTCCAGATCGTTCAATGCATCCAGTTTATGTAATTGTTTGAGGCTTTTGAAATTATAAAACACCCATCCAAAGAAAACCAATCCGGTAAATAATAAAAGGTATAATTGGTTGCGGGTATGATCGAAATAATATTTTGCTATCCTTTGTTCATCATTCAGTGATTTCTGAAGGCTTCGGACAAATGCTGCAGATTGATTCGGGTTGCGCGGTTCCCAGATATACCTTCTTTCCTTACCAAAGGCTTTTGTTCCGGTTGATTTTAGCAAGTCAACTGTTTGTCGTTGCAGTTCTTCGATAGTAATGATATTGGCTGAAGTTCGTGCAAGGGTATTATCTATTCGAACATTGACAAGTTTTACCAGGCTATCGGCATTTTTCCATTTGGTACGAAGCTGTGAAAGTTGTTTTGCAAAAATTATCCAATTCTTTGGTTCGCGGAATAATAATCTAATAACGGAGTCCCTTCTTAATTCAAAAATCTCCTTTTTCAGCTGATCCAATTGTGAATCAAAATCATTTAAATTTTTAATATAGGATTTTGTATCTACTGATAATTGATCAAGTAATGTATTAAACATCTGAAGGTTTCGGATATTCGGTATTCTATCAGTAGCAGATTGTCTTTCCCTAATGATTGCCAGTGCTGAATCGTCTTCATTCATCTGGTTGGTTATCTGCTCTATACTTGCCAAAGCACCGGATATCCCTGGTGCTTTATTCAATACCTTAAACATTTTCTCGATAGCCTGCAGGTAATCATTCCTGGTTAGGGTATCATCATCTGCAAATACAGATGTATCAAATGATCGTTTATTCAATTTTATCGTATCCTGGGCGGCAATCTGGCCATACAGGAACAGGCTAATCAATAAAAGTGAAAATAGTTTCATAATGCTTGGTGTATAAGGGTGATACTTACTACTGCTGTATACGCTCTAAGGTAATGATTAAATTGATTGTGGCGAATATGGCTGGTTTTCTAATAACAAAGGAGCCAATATCGGGATATTGACTCCTTTGTTATTGATTATTTACAATGTACCTACCAGGGAACTGGAATAACTATACAAGATTACCAGATCTTTACCCTCAGGCTATCTTCCCGGTACATTTTATCACCTTTCTTTATTCCGAAAGCTTCATAAAATTCAGGGATATTTACCATGGGGCCGTTCACTCTTTCTTTTGCAGGGGAATGTACATCAACTTTTAGTTGACTAGCCAATGATTCTTTTCGGGCTATGTTTAACCAACCAAAAGCATACCCCAGAAAATAACGTTGTAAGGGACTGAGCCCATTGATTTTGATGCCACTTTTATACGCTTCTGTTTTCTTAAATGCATCAAGCCCCAGTAATAAACCTCCCAGGTCGGCTATGTTTTCTCCCTGTGTGGCTTCCCCATTTACATGCAGGGTATCTACAGGCATAAATTCATTGAATTGTCTGATAATCATTTTAGCTCTTTCTCCGAATTGTTTTCCATCTGCATCCTGCCACCAGTTTTTCAGGTTGCCGGCTGCATCATATTGTCTTCCCTGGTCATCAAATCCATGGGTTATTTCGTGTCCAATAGTGGAAGCTCCTGCATATCCATACACAAAAGCATCATCCAGGTCCTCATCCTTCATTCCCGGCACAGCAAATATACCTGCTGGTAATACTATCTCATTATTGCTGGGATTATAATAGGCATTATACGTTTGTGGACTCATTCCCCATTCCTCTCTGTCAACTGGTTTTCCCAATTTATTCAGATCATGCTGAAACCACCATTCGTTGGCACGATGAATATTGAGAACATAAGGCCCACGGTCTATTTTCAAAGCACTAAAATCTTTCCATTTATCAGGATAGCCTACTTTCTTAGTAATTTTAGCCAGTTTCGCGTATGCTTTCTTTTTCGTGCTGTCCGTCATCCAGCTAAGTTTGGCGATTCTTTCCTTATACGCATCCCGGATATTCTCAACCATCTGGCTATACCTTTGTTTTGCTTTCTCGTTAAAATATTCTTTCACAAATAGTTGCCCCAGTGCTTCTCCCATTGCACCTTCTTCTGCATCCAATACCCTTTTCCACCTAAGCTTAGGTTGTTTGGTTCCCCTGAGTGTTTGGCTATACACAAATGCATTCATAAAGGAAGTACTGTCAAGATAAGCGGCGCTACTTTTTACCAAATGAAAGCGGAGATAATTTTGCCAATCTTCTAGGGGCGTTGACTTTATTTCTGTGCTTAATGCTGTCATAAATTCGGGTTGCCCAATAATCGCAGAATCAAGTTTTTGTATTCCGATATTTTTCAGGTATGCTGGCCAGCTAAAAGAAGGAGTCAGCTTATTTAGTTCCGCCAACCCCATTTTATGATAATTTTTATAGGGGTCACGCAAGTCGGCCAATTTTCGGGAAGCTTTCGCCAGTCTGGTTTCCAATTGAAATACTTTATCTGCAGTAGCACTAGCTTTTACACTATCATTCCCTAGTCTTGTAAACACCTGAACCAGGTAATGCTGGTATGCTTTTCGCACGTTTACAGATTTCTCATCTGTATTAAAATAATAATCCCGGTTCGGCATTCCCAATCCACCCTGACCCAATTGATAGGCATTCACATCACTATTTTTATCATCCTGGTAAACACCTTCACTAAACATGACATTGATTCCCTTTTTATGAAATGAAGCTACCACCTCTAATAATTGTTCAACAGTTTGTATTTTTTGGATAATAGCTAAATCTTCCTGCAAAGGCTGCCAGCCCTGTTTTTCTGCCGCGGCAGAGTCCATACCACTATACCAGAAATCGCCGATTTTTTGTGCGATACTACCATTAGCGGCATTTTCCGTAATTGATTGTTCATTGATTTTCTTCAACCGGTCGTATATATCATCCTGAACCAGTTCACCTACTCCCCAACTGCTTTGATCTGCCGGAATAGGATTCTGTTTAATCCAACCTCCATTTGCATACATAAAAAAATCATTCGCTGGCGAAACAGTCGTATCCAGATCACTGACTAAAAAATCATGCTTTGCTTCTGTTTTCATTTTGCAGGAACAGATTGCAACTACACATGTGATGGCACCTAATAATTTATACAATTGCATAGATATTTTTTTTGGTCTTCCTAAGATAGGGGGAAGTTTTGGAATTAGCCAGAAATTCGGATAAACGGGGAGGGAGGGCAATGAATAATGAATAATGAATAATGAATAATTTATAATTATTACATCAAGTGGTTATAATAAACTACCAAGGGTAACACAGGTAATTAAATGACTTCAATTTTTTTTAGTAAACAGGGGCACCAAACCAATAATTAAATTGTTAATTATCTACTGCCGGCGGGTTGTTTAAGAAGCTCTTGTCTTCTTCTTTTGATTTTTTAAACTCCAGTTTTCCGAATTTGTAGGTAAAACTGATACCAAATGAGCGGTATGGGACTTGCCGGAGATAATAGGAAGTATAATTTTGCGTAGTTACCGTAGTTACCTGCTGAATGTATTGGCTGAATGGATTGGTGGCCGTAAAACCGAAACTCATTTTTTTATTTAAGAAGAACTTACGAAAGGCAACTGTATATGCAAAAAATTGGGGTTGCTTTCCCTGTATATTATTTACAGAAGTATTAAAATTTGCAAAACCTTCTAAAACAAGATTTTTGGGTAGCTGGTAAGTTGCATTTATATTAAATCGGCCATCTAATCCATCTGTTGTGCTGTTTGCATTTAATTGGTTTACCACATGTCTGTTTGAAATAAACATATTCGTACGAATATTGAGTTCCTTTGTAATAGGCATTGACCCGGAGATACTAATACCGGTTCTATTCTCCAACCCAATATTCAAACGTGTTGCAACAGATACATTATGATAAATCGAGTCGCCAATCTTAAAAGTTGGATAAAATAAAGTATAGGGTTTAATATCATGCGTATTAAACCGGGATACAATTGAAATATATAAACTTCCTCCATTCTCAAATGTGCGATTGTAACCCAATTCAAAATTATTGCCAATTTCAGGTTGCAAAAGCGGATTGCCAGTGGTAATATTATAGGGATCTGCGAGGTTCAGAAATGGGTTAATATCCCGATAATCGGGTCTTTCAATCCGGTTCGTATATGCCAGTTTTATAGTTTTCCCTTCACTAAAATTATGCGATACAATAAGAGATGGTACCAGTGTATTATATGATGGTATCATGGTATTAGGAAAATCGATTTTTGTATCTGTATGTTCTAAACGAAGTCCTGATTTAATATTGATTATTTTTCCAATAGCAAAATTAGTGGATACGTATGCTGCATATATCTTTCTGTCATAATTCAGTTGATAAGACTGTGTGGGGTCTTTTGCATAGGAATTGGTTGCCGGGTTTAATATTGATACATCTGCTACACTGTAAATATTTTGCCATACTGTTTTCAAACCCGTTTCTAAAAGAAAATTTTCTGTAACAGGTTGCGTATAGTCAATAGACAGGTTGGCTTCTTTATCTGTTCCCGGATTATTACTATTGGTTCCGGCAAAAGGCAGGAGTTGTCCGGCATACGTTTGTGTTTGGGCAAAATTTGTGTTTGGACGATCGTACCCATTTGTATAAAGAATATCCAGTTCCTGTCCGTCTTTTGCAAACTTCTTTTTATAATTCAGGCTCCAGTCAAATGACTCAGTATGTGAATGATTGTCTGCATTCCTTGCATGGAATATATCTGATATCAGGTTACCATTATTATCCAGTATTGCCTGTTCCTGATTAGTAATCCCCCTGTTATGGTTACTAAAATGATTATACCCAAATGAACCGGTAAGGTTATCCTTTTTGGATATGCTCCAGTCAAACCCAATTCCCGATTGGTAGCCGTTTCTGTCAAAATCTGTATACCCATTCTGTACTAAGTGGGTGCTTTGTTTTGTTGTAGTATCTTTTGAAAGACGGTCCTGCAATATGGGTGTATGTGAGCTTAATTGTGCGTTCCCGCTAAAAAAAGCATTGACTCCGAAATTATGGTGTCTAATATTGAGGTTAACTGAGCCATTTTCGAGCCTTGATCCTGCTCCCATATTAATACTTCCATTATAGCCCTGTACTTTACTGTCTTTCAGAATAATATTGATAATTCCCCCTGTACCTTGTGCGTCATATTTGGCACCGGGACTTGTGATGGCTTCAATGCTTTTGATCTGACTGGCGGGGATGGAGGCAAGGGCATCTGCGAGGTTATTACCAAATACGCTTGATGGTTTGCCATTGATCAGGAATCGAATGCTGCTATTTCCCTGCAGTTCTACATTACCATCAATATCTACAGTTACCTGAGGCACTTTCTTCAATACATCTAATGCAACACCTCCCTGTGAAGTAATATCATTAGCGGCATTGTAAACAATCTTATCTATTTTATTTTCAACAATCGGTGCTTTGGAACTAACTGTTACAGACGCCAGGGTTTCTCCCGATGCAGAAAGCTGGATTGTTTTGACAAGTATATTTTTCTTAGTATCCAGAATCCGTAAGGTATCCAATTGATAACGCTTATATCCAATAAAATCGACTAGTAAAGTATATACGCCCTGGGAAAGGCCAGTAATTTCATATTGTCCTTTGGCATCGGTAACCGTTCCATTTATGGTTTTGAGTTGTTTATCTGTAATGGTAATCGTTGCGTATTCAACAGGTTTTTGGGTAACGGCATCAATCACCTTACCGGATATTTTTGTGGTAATTGGAGACTGGGCCCTGCCCATAAAGCAAAACAAAATTGATAAAAGAAGGATACCAGCTACTCGCATTAAGGAATTATTTTAACCATTCAGGCGCAAAACTATTCCCTTATTCTGAATGAATTCTGAATAAGAATGAACTCTTTACCGCCTAACAATTAAAACTGTGCGAGATTTTAGTTACCTGCAGCATCACCATAGGTAACCCTGTTGAACTGAATACGAATATTACCTGAGCTGCCTGAATTGGTGATTTTTCCTCCCCATTTTTTTTGCCAGAAAAAACCTGTTTTCCATTCGATGGTACTGGTAGCCGGATTGTATTGGTAAGTGCCGGTAGCATAACTGTCTTCATCGCTACTAAGGGCAACTATATATTGGCCTCCTGGTTTTAATTCAAATCGTCCAATATACATACTTGGAATGCCTGAATAAATATTGTATTTGCCTAATCGTAATGCTATGGAAGCAGTATCAGTATTTCCAGTTCTTGCATCCCC
>QZWR01000494.1:0-11191 GCA_004114325.1 Zoophagus insidians | reverse complement strand
CCCAGAGATAGTATTTGGGGAATTCGACATAGGTAAACGATCGAGCATGGATATCCTCACTGCACTTCACAAAATACTCCGTCAATTCGGTCTTCTCTGCACGTTCCATTGCAGCGTCGAGGTTGATTTCTTCGTTGAAAATGACAATTTGTTCATTGGGTAGATGCACTTTCAGTCGCACTACAGTGTGCGATTGATAGTGCAAGTCGTACTCAAATATATGCCAACATGCTTCCATGGGAGACACATATCTGGCATCCAAGTACGACGATACCTCATCTTCATCGTCTCCAACTGCAACCATTGCTTTGTCGTGTCCCTTGTGCAAATATTTGTGAACGTACTTCACAAAATTAATATTTGCAGTTATTTCGACATTGGTATGACAATCGTATTTTCGTAGCACGGTTGGATTGTAGCCAACAACATATCGATTATCAAGTTTCACTCTCGCGCCTTGCTGTCCCTTTTCTACATATTGTCCATTTGCTGGGCGTCTGTAATTTGGATAATGGGTCACTTCATCAATGCTTGAAATTTCAGAAAAGATCTTGGGGAATCCTTTTGAGCAAATGCTATCCCGCAAACACCGATGATCGCATGGCCCATGCATCATGTGTTTGGCGACAGCTTGGAATAACTGCGGGTGTCGATTCTTGTCCGGTATTTCCGCACACACATAATCATCAATCTGTGTGTCTTCCATGATCTTTGGATCTGTCCAAATGAGCATATGTGAGTGTGGCAATCCTCGCTTCTGAAACTCTATAACGGCCACATAGCCAATACACCTCCCAAAGATTCCACTCTTGACGTCACCCAAAAATGCAGCGAACTTTTGTTTAAAGACCCTAGTAATTAAATCCGGCCTATCAGAGGGTCGCTGTCCTGGGAGTAACGCTTGCTGGATTTCAGGCCACATGGGGTTGGTGGTCATCGTAATAAAGAGGTCATTTACTCCTAATTCCCGGGGTATGGGGTAGAGTGGTCCACCACACTTTCCATAAGTTCGTTTTGACATTTGACAGGTGCGACAGGAACCTACATAATAGCGAATAAACTTGTTCATTCCAGGCCACCAGTATCTATCTTTCACTCGTAGTAAGGTTCTTCTGTATCCGAGATGTCCAGAAAATACGTCATCGTGACAAGTGTATAATATTGCTTTTCTCAAAATTTTGGGGACTGCTAGCTTGAGAACAGGTTTAGAAATTCCTGGCAGTATTTCATTGTTTTCCACTTTGAATAAACGGTCGTCTCTCAGAGTGTAATTTATGATTTCTTCTCCTTTGTTTAACCTTTGAATAATGGCTTCCAATTCATTAACTTGTTGTTGAAGTGTTGCGAATGTTGATGATGCTAGCCTTGTATTGAGGTTAGTTTCATCTGAAAGAGCCTTAAATGACACATCTACGTTTTCTTGGCCTTTTAAAGGGAAGTTGGAAACGGCTTGAGGTGATAATAGGCGAGGTTTTTCGTTACTATCCCAGTCGAGATAAATGGTTGGGTTATCTATATCCCAACCTTTTCCATTTTCAATATTGCCATCTAATAACCATGCAATGGAGTTCCACTTTGCTGGTCCAATATGTTTTCCATTTTGCAGAAATAGAGACTTGTGTCTACCAAGTAATATTGGAATAGTATTTGTCATTTTGAGCGCTGTTTTAAACCAAATAGTCTTATCCCAATAAGGGGAAATCAAGACAATTTTTAAGCGTTCTTGTTTGACCTTTTTCACCGTTTCATCAAGAAGTTCCCAAGGTGGGTTAGCATACCCACCAGAAGCAGGCCAGGGATTCTTAAATGCATTGACACCACTTGTTCCTGTTATTTGTTTTACTGAATAAAAGGTAAGTAATTGAGTGTTCTTGTCATTTGCAAACAAATCAATAGTTAGAGGTCCCCAAAGTTCATTGACTAATCTGAATACTTCCGGATTTAACTGCCAGTGTGGAAACTTATGAACTCTTTCTTGAGCATGTAGTTGAACTCCAAGCCTTTCGTTTTGTTCTTCTTCGTTTTCCATATACCTTTTGTTAGTTTCCGCGTTTTCTCGGTTCTTTTTATCGTTGATTATTTCAATCCCCATTATTTCATCGTTATTTGCATTACCAACAACATTGCTTCTTAATTCAATAGGTCTCGATCTACTGTTTGTCCTTGAAACCCTGATGATGGAAGATCTCCGCGTACGGGTCTTCCATCCAGACAAGAGATTCAAACAGTGATGATTGCCATTGATATTTCTTTTTTCTGAGCCTTGTTTTATCGGTCGTATACCTTTCTTGTTTTTCGTTTCATGAGTGTCGTGAGAAATAAAAGATGGTTGTTCCTTTTTCAGTTGAAGTTCGAGTAAGTCTTTCCCACGTGGCCTTTCAAAATATTGATTACTGTCGTTCATCCAAGCAGGAATTATTGTTTCTTTTACAGGGACTTCAAACTTGGAGGAAGTGTTTGTACTCAACACAATCTCGTCTTCAACTTCAGAGATTTGTGAATCACCAATAAAACGCGAGAGTGCATCAGCTACTAAATTCTTTTTCCCAGGTAGATGCTCAAACTTTAGGTTATACTGTTGTAACTTTAGGGCCCATCGACCCACACGGCCATAAGGATCTTTAGTCGACATTATGGAAGTAATTGGCTTGTGATCCGTTTTCACGATTACAGGGTAGGTTGAACCATCGATGTAATACTGGAACTTGTGAAGGGCATAGATTATGGCTAACATTTCCTTCTCAACAGCAGAATATCTTGTTTCTGCTGGAAGGAGATGTCCGGAACGAAATCCAATTGGGTAAGTGATTCCATCTTCACCCTTTTGGCTGAGAACCGCACTGACTCCTATGTTGGAAGTGTCTGTCGTTATAATAAATTGTCGATTAAAATCAGGTACTCTTAGTGCAGCAGTAGAGCTAATTGCTTGTTTTAGATCTTGAAATGCTTGTTCTTGATTTATCGTCCAATTGAAGTTAGAATTCTTTTTAAGCAATATACGAAGTTTATGAGAGCGATCTGCCAATTTAGGTATGAATCGACGGTAATGACCGACCATACCTAAGAAACTCCTGAGACTAGATATACCAGTAGGTGCTGGGAAACTTGTAATTGCTGAGACGTTGGCAGGATCTGGGAGTATAGATCCATTTGATATTAAGTGTCCAAGGTATTGTACTGTGTTGATACCAAACTCACACTTTGATAGTTTTAACGAGATTCCAGCTTTCGATAGTCTTTCGAAAACTTGTTGAATATCTTGGAGGTGTTGATTCCAGTCTTTGGAATATATAAGGACATCGTCCAGGTAAACCAAACAGTTCTTCCATTTAATTCCTTGTAGCACCAGGTCCATCATTCGTTGGAAAGTTGAGGGGGCGTTACAAAGACCGAATGGCATGACAAGCCATTGATACTGTCCATCTGGAGTCACCATGGATGACTTTTCTTTTGCGTTTTCGTCTAAAGGTATCTGCCAGTAGCCTGCGGCAGCGTCTAATTTAGAGAAATAGTGTGACTGTTGTAAATGATCAAATGTGTCTTCAGTGCGTGGAAGTGGATAAGCCACTTTCGTAGTCACAGCATTCAGCTTTCGATAATCAACACACAGTCGGTAACCACCATCCTTTTTCGGCACTAACAGTACGGGTGCAGACCAGGGACTTGACGAAGGTTCTATTTGCTTCGCTTGGAGTAAGTTCTGTATTTGTCTTTGTACTTCTAATTTTTTTATTGGGTTTAGCCGATAGGGAGCTTGTTTTATAGGGTGTTTATCCTTAGTATCAATACTGTGATAAACTCCTTGCACTGGTTTTGGTTTGGAAGGGTCCGCCGCAAATATTTTCTGGTATTTTCGAAGTATTTTCTCAAGTTCTTCTGACTTTCTTTTCTCTAGGCGTTGCAGTTTCATTCTAAATACTTCGTTAAAATTCCCAATCTCATGTAGAGGAACTTTAACAGTTTCCGAAACCTTGGATGATACTTGTTCGGAAGGTTTATTTTTTTTGGTATCATATATAATACTAATATTCCTAGCAGCTGATGGCGTAGAATATTCTCCAGTAGATATCTTCCCATGGGATTGCTTTGGCGGATTGGAGGATGTTGATATTGTACAAGCCTCCTCTATGCTTGAAGATTGTTCTACTATCGTTGTTGTTTCCTCGCCGTCCCTGGCCATTGGGGGAGGTGCAAACAACTCCATGTGGTGATAAGGTTCGAGTTCTTCCGGGGATAAATTTAATGCTGCAGTTGTTTCCCCATCAAGAATTTGAGCCATCCCAACCACGGTTCCATTATAAATTGTACAGGGAATTTTTCCCCAATTTGTCATTTCAACAAAGGTATTTCCTTTTACAACTCTCTGAAAGCTAGATGCCAGAGCCCAGGGTTGTACTTCTTTCGGTGTATTTCTCAGTATTTGTACTTCTACTCTAGGTACTTTGTTCAGAGTCCTAATTCTAACAGGAAGTAGGCATCTTTCGCCAGGTTCTAAAGAACATGTTTCCGCCAATCGAACGTTATGTCCTTTATCAATAGTTGGAATCTGCAATGGTATTATTTGTTTGTTGATGCTTATTAGCATTTTCTTGAAGTCGATCTGGACTTGATTGTGTCGTAACCAATCGACGCCTAAGATTACGGGGTGTAACGCCTTTTCCAGAACGTATCAGGAGCGAGTCCTGACCTTATTGGAAAAGCAAAGAGAAGAGAGAGAGTTGCTAGTGAAAGGAATATATTTATTGTTAACCAGAGTATGGAGGAAAAGTCTCGAGGTTTCTCTCTGGTATATAAGATAGAGAAACCACGAGGCCTCCATACTCTGACGTCATTAGATGAAACAATCTGAAACTACATTTATCCGAAATATTACCCGTTCCTCCGATTCGATTCAGACATTATTCCCAATCCGGAAATCGTCTTTATCCGCCATTATCCAAGGAGTTCCATTTATGAATAATTATTATTGAATTAATCAATAATAATTATATCCATGTCAGAGCTATTGAGATGGCTCATGACAGAACGTAGAATGTCCATAAAAATTTTGATGAGCCAATTCTAATAGTAGTACGTGCCCTTCCATAAATAGGTACACGTTCACTTGAAGCTGTTCTTATAGTAGTAGTGGTAGTAGGTATCCAATCGGGGGAACAGAGAAGAGCCATCTCTTTGGATATAATTGATACTGAAGCGCCAGTATCCAACAGTAAGTTCGTATTAATTCCATTCATAAATGCGGGATAGGAGTGAGGTATACAAAGCGTTTTATTGCCTTGAAAGGAATGAGCGAGCACTTGGCTCTCAGCGTCGCTCATTGTTCGTTTCCCTGTTTGCACTTGATTGATATGTGGCCTTCCTTGCCACACCGGTAACAGTTCAATTTCATCTTCCCATTTACTTCTTTAGTTTGTCTTGTAGGATATTCATATGTTTTTTCTCTCTCAGGTTGCTCCTTCGACCTAAGTGTTGGACTGGGCCTCTCCAGATGTCTCCTTTGATAACGCGAGGTTGAGTGTTGATAGAAATCTTCGCTATCATAGAAAGATACTATAGTCAGTAATTGACTGAATGTAAGCTTCTCTGTCCTTGGTATCTTATTCCAGAGACCTTTCCTCGTGGATACTGAAATCTTGGACAGTATTGAGGATTCATTACATGCTGGATCTATTTGCTTGGCCAAGTTCCAAACTTTCAAGATATAATGTAAGCCCTTTTCGTTTTCTTCTTGAACTAACATCGAATATTCTTTTTCTAGAATAGTTTTCCAATTAGGACCAATAAAGACTTCCAACAATTCGGTCCGAAAGTCAATCCATTTAGGGAAGTTTCCAAACACATGGATCCTCCTATTATACCAGGTAAGCGCAGTATCTGTGAGTAACCTTGGTAGTCTGTTGTAGATTTCTTGTATGTGCGCCTCCTTTGCGATTACAATACTTTCTATCTTTGATAGCCATACTAGTAATTCTTGTTGTCTTTCTTTACCATTTAGAGTAGGTAAATCAAGTAGGAGCTTTGGAATCTTCTTGACATTCTGGACTTGTTCTAATGAGTAGTCAAGAAAATCATCATTTTCAACCAGGTATGACTTTATAGTATTGTCATGGCTACTAATCACAGAAGGAAGAGAAGTAGAAGCAGATTTGGAGGTATTTGACTTGGGCGGTGTTGGTAGAGGTTTCTTTGGTGCAGAAGTTTCAGAGTTAGCTTGTAAATTGGTCATTTGTGGTATAGCTGGGGATATTTTAGGTGTTCTGTCTGACTTCACTGTTTCCTCCTTTATGGTATTACTCGCATGTTGCCTATCGATCTTCTCTGATAGTTGTTGAACTGATTTTTGCAATACTTGAATCGTATTTGATAAGTTGAGATATAGTTCGTGAAGTTTCTGTTGTGACTGAGTCATCTGATAATCTTGGTTTACTTGCTTATCCTGAATCTTTTGTTGGTTCAATTGAAGGTGGTTAAACAAGAATGATAGGTCTCGGAGCTTTGTGTTAAACTCCGCCATGTCGTTTTGAAGTGTTCGTTTCACTTCTCGATCAGAATAAGTCATTTGTTGTTCAGGGGATGAATTAGCTTTCGTATGTGGTGATGCAACGTCAGCCACATTTGAAATTGTATCCAACTCTGGTAAGTTTCTTTCATATTTGGCAACAGGAGGAGGGTAGAAGAACGGAGGAGGGTGATTTGCAGCTTCTACCATCTCCGGTTGGAGCTGAACGACTGCAGTGTGAAAGGTGGAAGCGGGTGAGATGGAACGAGCTCGCTGGCTGTTCCCTCCCTCCGCGGAAGTAGTCGGAGAGCTCATCTTTCAATAAACGTTCTTTTTAACTTCCTTTGTAAGGTGTGATTTGTGAAATTGGAGAGGGAAGAAGGGGGAAAGAGACGATTCTCCACCAGTTTATGTTACGTATCTAAAATAATACAACTGGTGTGTTGCTTATAAAAGGTACGTAAACACAAAATTTAGGGGGTTAGGTAAAGATTGGTGTCGGCTCACTAGGAGGGAAAGGATCGTAGGAGAGAAAGCTACGATAATATCACAATATGCCTAGCGAGGGCCTATTGCTGTACTTTCAACTGAAGGGGAAAAAAGAGGGAGATCTTCAGGTTAAGAGCAAAAGTCGTTTATTTCAAAGGCAGTCGCTACACGAAGTCTTTTAAAGGATGGATCGTAATTGTTTTACCATTCATCGACACATCCAATAAAGAACTTATTTTCATCACGTGCCACACAAATATTACTTCCAAACAAATTATTTCTTCCACTATTAATAATTCGTAACACTTCTGCCCATGCTTGTGGTTCAGTTTTGGCTAGTTCTGCCCACCAGGACGCATGCAGTGCGTTAATTTGATGATTGATGGGAAGTAGAGCGAGTCCGCCTTGTCTACGGTTTAGTGTGACCGTATCCAAAGCAACACCTTGCGATCTTGGAAACCATAGTGTCAGGTTTTGCAACCTGAGGGGGTGAACTTTTCGAGACTGTTGTGCTTTTGAAAGGGGGAACCTAAGTCGCAGTAGAGCAACTCAGGAGGAATAAACGAAAAACACAAGAGAGAAGGTGTGGGAAAAGTTATTTTTTATTAATGCGAGAAGTTGGGGAGTTTAAGTGAAAAAATCCCCAACTCCTCGAACCAATCACAACACGCCAACACCACAACTTCCATCGAATTCCATTTATTCCAATCAACTCACAAGTCCAAGTGTACTATGTTCATTAATAATTAAATAAAATAATTGTAAATTATTTTATATGATTATTAATTCCCAATAAATCTGCCTGTCCAAATCTTTTTAGACACTATGTTCTTAGGTCAGTCCTCACACCACAACAAAGGCACGAGAAGGGTCAGCGTGTGCCAATATTGGTGCAGAGGTAAACAGTTTCTTTAAAGAAATAAACGAACGCTCAGCTGCATCGTTCCAGGCAAAGGGTTTATCTTTCCTTGTAAGGGCAATCAGGGGTGATGCTACTTGAGAGTAGTTGTGGATAAACGTTCGATAGAAGTTTGCGAACCCCAGGAAACACTGAACATCCTTTAGCGATTGTGGTTTTGCCCAACAAAGGAGAGTGTCGACTTTCTTGTTGTCCATCCCAACACCCTTTGGCGAGAAAACATAGCCAAGGAATTCGACTGACTCTTTGTCAAACTCACACTTCTCCAGTTTGGCAAAGAGACCAGCAGTTTTCAACTTGTCCAAAACCAGGGAGACATGCATGTCGTGGTCCTTCTGTGTCTTCGAGAATATAAGTACGTCGTCCAAGTATATGACGACAAACTGGTCAAGGTACTCCCTGAATATGTCATTCATGAGGTGTTGAAAGACTCCAGGGGCGTTAGTTAATCCAAAGGGCATAACCAAGTACTCGAAGTGTCCATATCGAGTACGGAACGCTGTTTTCCATTCGTCGCCTTCATTTATTCGCACCAAATTGTACGCACCTCGAAGATCAATCTTTGTAAAGACCTTTGCTTCTGCCAACTGATCCAATAGTTGTGATATAAGTGGCAAAGGGTAACCATTTCGGATGGTAATATTGTTAAGTACTCTGTAGTCCACACAAAGTCGCAGTGAACCATCCTTTTTCTTTACAAATAGTATTGGTGCGCCTGCAGGGGACTTTGAGTGCTGTATAAACCCCTTGGCCAAGTTCTCATCCAAGTATTCTCGAAGTGTACCCAACTCTGGTTGAGACAAACTGTATATGGGGCCGAAAGGTGGTTGCTCTCCTTCTTTTAAGTCGATTGGACAATCATATGGCCTGTGTTGTGGTAATAAATTGGCTTTCTCTTCGCTGAATACCTCCTGGTAAGAGTTGTATTTGGGTGGTAGAGTTATCAGCTGATATTTGTTGCCTTCACTCGATCGAAGGGCGTAAATAATAAACACATTCTCCTCCTCAGCCAATTGTGAAAATTCAATGGCTTGTACCATCGAAATCTGACACTCAGTAGACCCTTGGTCTTCGTCAGTACTTGGGAAATCTCCAGGTATATTCTCATTTCCTGGTTCCCTCGGGAGGTCACGAAACTTAAATTCCTCCGGGTCAATAGGTGGTGGATATACTAAGATAATTGGTATAGTTCCACGCTCGGTTTGGTATTGCTTTGGGAGAGAGACAACCGTCGTAACCTCTGGCAAGAGTATTGGAGGCTCAATGTTTGGGTGGGATAATACTGGCGACGTAGTTGAGGATGAAAAGGAAGACGGAACACCATATCCTCTTCTTATGGTCTTGGTAGCAGGCAGTTCTTGAACTGTTTGTTCAATTTCTTTATTAACTTCGTCAGTGCTATGTGTCGAAGTTTGAGACGGGGAACTAGGTGTAGATGGTACACCGTATCCTCTTTTGATAACGGGTGGTAACTTTGGTGAATGCTTTGTGACCTTCCACAGACCAGGCGTTGCTTCAAATGGTTCTCGAGGAAGTATTGGCTTAAAGTATTCTACTTCTTTATTGATTCTTGGTACTTCGTTTCTTTCTTTTTCCTTTTCTTTTGATTTGTTTTTTATTATTTCTTCTTCGAAAGCCGGAGGAGTCATTTCCTCTGACGGTCTTTCGGTGTCATGGTACTTTGGAGAGGAAGGAACTTCATCTTCATGACTTGTTACAGTTGTTGTTGTAGGAGTTACTGGTAATCCTACTTCTTCAACTGGAGGCCTTTCTATATAAGCCTCAGTCTCCTTCTGTGTACTCTCCAACTTGCAATCGCAATCCAACGAAACGGTTCTCCTTATCCAGTCAACTCTGGGATTGTGGCGTAATAGCCAGGACATACCAAGAATAATTGGGTACTTTGGTGATTTTATGACGTGAAATGTTAACTCTTACTGATGATTTCCAATAGCAAAACTTAGGGGATAAGTTTCTTCAATGATAGAACCAGACTCCAGCTTCCTTCCATCAATTACCTCAACTGTAATTGGTGAAGGCTTTCTTCTTAAACTAATTCGATGGTTCTGAGCAAAGGTGCGATCTATAAAACATGAAGAAGCTCCAGAATCGATCAAAGTCTTGCTGACTGATATCCAAGATCCTCTCAGTAACAGCGTGGAATAGTGGGTGAAAATAGGAACAATAGGTGGATGCGAAAAGGTTTTATTAATGGTAGGTCGGTCCGACACAAGGCCACCTACTATGGCCGGACCCTGAAGTTTCCCGTCCTCCTTGGTTTAACTCTGCAGTCTCGTACTAAGTGACCAGCTTCTCCACAATAAAGACATAGGTTCGACTTCCTTCTTCGTTCATACTCTTCATTGGAGAGTGGTCCTCTTTGCCGTGAAATATTTTGAGACATAGCATCCAACTCCATAGGGATAGGTCCATTGCTTGGCTTTGGTGACTTTGGTATTGAGGTGCGTTACGTCTTTCACCCTTCCGCTCCATCAACCTAACATCGCAAGCAACAGCAGACTTAATCGCCTCTGGTAAAGTTCTTGGTATGGCGATAGTTAGCATCAAGTCCTTGACCTCGTCTCTAAGCCCCCAACGGAATTGGTCAACAAACGCTCCATCTCCCCATTCCAGATCCGAGCAGATCCTTCTGAAGCCTGCAGCGTACTCAGACACCGAGTTTTGTCCTTGTCGCAGCCTTCTAATCTTATTGGCCGCCACCGATGCTCGATCCAGGTCTCCAATCGCCTCTTCTAAACCTTCCAGAAACAGCTCGAGATTCGACATAATCTCCAAGTCTGCTTCAAAATGTGGGGAGAACCAGGCCGCCGCTGTCCCAGTGAGCAGAGTACCGATGAAACCAATCTTGGTTCGATCGTCTGGGTAACGCGCAGGCTGCAGGCGAAAGATTAGCCGCACCTGGTTCACAAAGTCTCTACAACGCTCCCGTCCTCCATCAAACTTCGAGGGCAAGCTCACCTGCGGCTCCACATGAGACCGCCCAGGTGCTTCCCTCAACGCGCCCACCTCCAATCGCAAGCCCCTAATGGCCGCGATCAAGGAATCCATGTCGGTAATGTTGTCCATTGTTGAAATTGTTGAAATACGCGCAAGAGGGTTTAGTAGTGAGGAGTTTTAAACGACCCAGGACAAAGCCAAGGTGCGACTCCTGGGATTACGCCTTTCTGGTACTCGTTGGTGAGTCTGTACCTCTAGGCGTATCACTACGGGAACGGTGTGGGGGAGGGGAAGGCTGTCACAGAAGACAGAGTACAAATCAGTCA
>QZWR01000493.1:0-11217 GCA_004114325.1 Zoophagus insidians | reverse complement strand
AAGGTGATGAACGTGACTACAGCCTCTATAGCAAAACCCACCAGACATAAAAAGAAAAAGAAGAAGGTGACGTAAGGAGCGTGAGAGATTTGAGGAGCTTTGGAAGAAGGATTTTTCATTCGTAAAAAACAGGAATCAAAAGGGAAAGTTTTTTGTGAGTGGAGTAGTTTTAAAAATATCAATGACAATTTTTCAACCAGGTTCTCCTGTATATGTGGTTATTATAGAGGTGTGCGGTTAGTAGTAGTACAATTAGTGGTAATTTAGAGGGGACAATAATAACATGTATTTCATATTTGAGAACGAGAGTGGTTCAAGTCGTAGTAGATTTTTGTCCTTGACGATGTCTACACCATTCCATGTCAGATTTAGCTCGCAAAGTGCAAGAGTTACTGATAAATGCGGTATAGCTGGTAAAGCCCAGTTCCTCCCACAAAGATATTGACCGTCAGCAAGCTCAAATTGAAGGGGATAATCTGAGTAGCATAACGAGACCAAATAATCCCTGTAGCAGACAAGGCCACAGATTGTGAAACCGACAATTTTTCCGCTGGTCTTTTCAAATCTCCTAATCCTGCCACCACCAAACTCTACCCAACAGTGAAATACGCAACTGGGGCAAATACCCATTTCATCGCTGGAGCCCAGAAATGTATCGTTTTCGGGCCTATCCCCAATTCCCAGTTAAGCACCTCACCCAGAAAATGTAGCGTACCGGCAGGATGATTAAGGAATTGTTGAAATTTCGACGTGGTTAAGTTTGCTGCTGCTGCTGACATCTCTTTTGTGGGTTAAGTTTCGCACGTGCTGTCAAACTCTATGGAAAGTCCTAAAGTTGATTCCATTATTTCCTCTTCCTTGAACTACAACCAGGATGCTCTAGCTACCACCACCACCACTACAACTGGAGGAGGAGGAGGAGGAGAACAAAAATCAGTATTATCAACATCCTTGCAACAAATACTAAAGTAAGTCGCCAATTTATAAAAAATTGAACAAGGTGTGAAAAGGTCAGAACCAGGACTTTATTCCATTACAGTTACAGAACTTGGAGAAGATGAACAATCATCCAGACCTCGCATCATAGCCCAAGGTACTACTCCCTAATCTGTTGATATACTAAGATGGAAGGAATAGAAAAATCGCAAAAACAAAATGAAGAAGGAGAGGAGGAGGAGGAAGAAGAGATAGAAATCTCCAATATATTTAAACATTCTCTATTAGAACAAGTAAGCAGGTAAAAATAATTAACAAATTAGGCAAGCAGACTGGGAATGGGAATTGCAGCTGGGTTTATAGTCAAGGCTGGTAGGATACAAATCATCCACCAACAGTCACAAAGATGCTGCATCACCATGACTGCCAATCAGGATACGTCGAATACCGCAAGGCTACGTTTATTGGCTCGAGGATTAGCGCAAACTTTCGGGAATCTAGTCTGATGACGCCACTGCCAGTTGATTCACCACCCATTGCATGCGCTGAGTTGCCTCTTTCGGTAAGTCCGGCCTGACCTTTAACAGCCATAATAAAGTTTCTCTTATTCCACAAAGCTGCAAAGACTGCCCAATAATCACATCTCTCTCTTCCTTTTTAGTACTAGTTTCATCAAATGACGTCAGAGCTATCCATATGGCATCTATCAACATCACCAACACTCCCAAGCTGTGTTCTATCAAGAGTCCCTCTCTGATCCAAACCGCCAGATTAATTGTTTCAAAGAAATAATCAAATCCAATTGTGCTAAATTCTCCTTCAGGAATTCTTATCCGAATCAGCAATCTTCCCAACAATCTCCAGGCCAATTGTCGTTGAGCTGCTACGCTACTTCTACAATAACGCAAAATTGCCCTAACATCAAGGGATTGCTCTGAACTTGGCTGGACCAAATCACCATCAACGTTGAAGGAAAAGGCATAAATGGCATGTTCTGGTGGAATTAGTCCCAAAAGTTGATCCATTTGTTGGGATTCTTTCTCTCCATCCTTCTGTTGCCCCTTCTGCTTCTCCTTCTGCTGCTCCTTCTGTTGTTGCTTCTGATGATTGTTGGGGTGGTGACGATTCTAATGATATAAATCGAAATTAGAGATTTGTCAACGAGAAGGGAATTACTTTGAGTTTATCCAATAATTCCTTATCAAATTGTTGGTATAAATCAACTCTGGCCTGTTCAACGTCCTCCAACGTCATTTCCTTTAATAAAGCGGTATTTTCCAATTGTATTTCTCTCTTTAATTCGCTCAAATCTGTCTTTACTTCTTCTTCTTCTTCTTCATTGTTGCCATCAGCCAATATTTTCTTTGATGTTTCCATGTTTGTACTAGGGACAACATCTTCCTTCAAGGGATTAGAGGAAGGTGAGGAGGTATCGAGAATAAAGGGTGTAACTAGATCCTTTTTTTCTGATTCCGTTATTCGTCTTGGTGGAAGTGTCCTGGACGGCTTAATCAACCCCGCCTTTAAAGATTGTTGAAACAAGGATCCACTCTTCCTAGGGACAGGCTGATGTTTGGTAGGTTTATCAAGAAAGAATTTCTCCTGTTGAGCAATCAAACTGGCCTCTTCTTCATCTTCATAATCATCCGGCAAGTAGTTCATCTCAGCACAGAATCACGTGCAAATCGTGTCTCTTTGGAAATCCAATTATTAAAATGACCCATCAATTGGTAACTTTTCCCACCACCACCACTACAATATCATCTTGATAAAATAGACTGCTGCAGATTTTGTGTGGGATGGTGTTTCCTTTGAGCCGCTGGTCCAGCCTCAATACTTCAACTTGTTGGCAATTGCGTTATTAACGGTGGGATTTCTGTTTGCCGCCATGTTTAAAGTGTAAGAGCCTTTTCCCTTGTATGAAGAAGTAACAGGTTGGTTAGGTCAGATAAATCTTTTGGTAAGGAAATGGGCCTGGCCATGTTATCCTCGATATCATTGGGATTTGGATTTATATTTGCTTTTCTCGCTGTAGGGATTTACTTATAGCGCGTTCTGAATTGATTTTATTTGGCTGCTTTCAACACTTCAGTACATTCCAACTTTAACCTTTCCGCTCTTTCTGTCAATTCACACAAATTCTTGAAGGTAAAGTCATCCACAAATTCTATCGCCCCGGTCGCCGAACTCTTGCAAAATTGCTTTTCCAACTGAATCGCCACTTCATAACTCTCCTCCATTCGTCTGGTTATTGCTGCATGATCCTTCTCCCCGTTGGACTGACCAGCCGAGCCTTCTAGCATCAAATAGTGTTCAATTATATCGCTCGGTTTTTGCAAATAAAACTCGGGATCATTAATTGTTTCTTCCTCACTAACTCCAAGATGACTCAACATCCAGCACAATTTGGCGACTTCACCCTGATAAGATTCATCACTCTTCTTCTATCACCCCTCCCCACAAATGAGACTTATATAGGGGGAGAGAGAGTACTTGATGCTGGGGAAATATGTCTGAAATGGTGTTAATTTCTCCCAGTATATTTTTGGCAAAATCAACCAAATAAAGATGGTTTTTTTGGATAGCCATCGTCATAAGCCCATACAGTTGTAGAATGGCCAGGAACTCCACCACACTTTCTTTTATCTGTTTATCCTGGCTTAGAGTTGGATCTTGATGGAGAAGAATACCTTGGTTAATAGACCACCTTGAATGGTTCTTATTTGCAGTAGTTCCTGGTATTGCGCTTGGATTACTGGGAATCTTATCAACAAATTCCCCTTCATTTGAACCAGCTGCGCATCATTATTAGGCTGCATTTCTGTGCGGACATATCTATCATCTTTTTTAACCACTGTACCAAAGCGCGTAGAATGAAGAGAATACGCTTGATATAAATCTGTCAACAATTCGTCTCGCTTTTGACACTTTAGATTATAATTTTCAAGATATTGGGGATCATCCGGATTAACTTGAATCACCTCCACTGGTTCAATCGTCGCATCAACAGAATCCATCTTTAGGCTAATCAGTGATTACTCAGGGGAGGGGGAAAGGAGGAGGGCGGCGTACATTGGTAACTTCAACCAAAAGGCTTTTGGTTTGTAGGATAAAATGTTGAGCAATTACAGAGAGGTGGTGAATAAATGTTTTATCCTCATTAGCGTGATGAAACTTGTTAGCCTCGCCCAAACTGGTCCTTATTGATGGTACTACATCATCCTTTAACCAAAGATCCACCTAATTACTCCAAGCTCACTCCAATTAATTACGAACGTAATAAAACCTTGACAGATTTCTTCAACAATAATTCTCGTTCTTGTGATACAGCCAGGCTCAATTTTTCCAATTCTCTGGTATAACCAGAACAAGAAGCATCCAAATTGGGCAAAGTGTCTTTTCTAATTTTACGCCTCAACATTATCATTAACGGAGGGGCAGCATACTTTAACACTTCTAGTTGTAAAAGTGATGTTGATAATTTTTGGTTCAATTGATCGATTGTTGCCTCCAAGTATCGATTTTCTACCCTTTGATTGTTTATTCAAAAACCTTTTGGCTACAGGTTAAAGTACTTCAATTGGGCAGAAAGGGTCACTTCTTCATCATCATCAGAATCTTCAACACTGGAATCCTCCTCTTCTTTGATACTTGTACAACTGAATTTAGGTGGAAGGTAGAAAAGGTACTACGTTTCTATTATCTGATCGGTGGATGTGAGATTGTGGCTGGGATCAATATTAGTTGCAAGCCAGGTCAAGAAATCCTCCAATCCCTTTTCCCCTTCTTCTTCTTTTTCAACAGTAGCAGCAGCAGCAGCATGGGTAGAAACAGTTACAAGGGATGGAAATGCCCAGATCAAATCTGACCGATTGATTGGTTCAGAATAACCGGATGCTTCGACAAGTTTTATGAAATCATCCAAAATATCCCCAGACATTATTATAAATCAGAGAGAGAGGTGGAGTTGTTTAAAAAAATGTGTTATTTTGCCACCTCTAAAAAAACCCAAAACAACCCAAAAAAATCGATGTACTCCACTGCCATTTGATTCGTAACACGCTCTCTCCAAGTCACACAACACACACACACACACACACAGACCAAACACTAGAAAAGACATAATGTTGTCGTTAACGCCCAAGGAAAGGACACACATCGAATATAACATATATAGCACCAAACATCCCTCACCCGCTCCACAAAGGAATAGCTTAAAAGATATAGTGATACATCCAAACGACCAGTGGCGCAATTAACCAGGCGGAGAAACCGGCGGCAGTTCCTCATTCGTATCAGAAGCAGCCTCAGAGGGCGTAGCAGCAACCGCCGCAAAACCAGAAAGTCGTCTATTACTATTCAGAGCTCCAAAGTTTCCTTCTGGAGGTTTCAGCAGCTCAAAGCTACACATCAACTCTTCGCCTACTCCCATAACCGCCCCGTAATTATCGAATTCTCCACAGTAATTGGGCGCCGAAAAAAGCGTAACCAGTTTACGATCGGCGAAGAACTCATAGCCATCTTCAACCACCATATGTGCTCGGCAAACCAGATCCAGATCGTGACGGGCCAGGAAATCACTAACCACCTTACGGCCAAAACAATAAGACACACCACGCTCATTATCATCCCATTCCAAAGCAGCATCCGAAGGGTCTGACCAGAGCAGATCATTCAGTAAGCCGTAGTCAGGGATTTCCGTGGGACGAGTAATACGCCTCACATCGTCCATCGAAGTGAGTGAGGGAGATAAACCACCATGGACGCAAAAGATCTTGTTCGCAACCAGCGCTGCAATCGGCATGGTATTGAAGGTAGTTATAAAGGTTTTCCAAGTCTTTACCGTCATTCTCCGTTTACACTCATCGTAGAAACCATAAACTAGAAGCTTTGTTTTCACGCATCTTTCTTAGAAAAAGAGGAAATTGAAGCTACCTCGTGTAACGTTTGCGCATTCGTGATTCCCTCGCAGCAAGAAAAAGTTTTCGGGGAATTTGATTTTGTAACAAAGTAGCAGCATTATGGTCTCCAAACTCTGCTTACCTCGATCCACGTAGTCGCCCAGGAACAGATAGTTCGTCGCCGGGGGATAAGAACACATTTCAAATAAACGAAGCAAATCGTGATACTGACCATGGATATCTCCCACTATTTTCACCGGCGGTGAGAGCTCCAACAAAGTCGGCTGCGATAGGAAAATCTCTCGAGCAGCACTACAAATAGCGGTGATTTCCGAATTCTTTAAGCAAAAGTGCTTATTCACTCTACCGCTATAACCAACTTCCAGGAGTTTGGTCAAAACCTCGTTAACATTGACATTGCCCAAACAGCTAGACACCGATGAGGAATGGTTTAACGAAGTGGAAGTAGCTTGAGAAGATAAATTGCAATTAAAGTGGGAAATACCTTCATCAATGACTACCGCTGGTGGCTGTTTTGTCACCACCGCATTTCCATTGGGAATACTGACCGTACCAGTAATGCTACTCAGCGCACTGGAACTTCCCACCCCCTCAGTTAGAGCAGGAGGAATGCGAGGTCTTATTAATATGGGCTCTGATGCTTTGCGATCGGGGTTGTTCGCCATCACTACATCTTCGGGTATCGACGACGGCTGTGCACCTCCCAAAGACGGAAAACGCGAGAGCGATAGTGCTGTGCTCCCACCCAGACTAGTCGGGCGGGGGAGGCCAGAATGAGTGCCGTTCTTCGAAGACGAAGACAGGTGAGATTGACGTTTCGACGGAATGTTTCCCATCTACAGTAATTGCGAATACTACAATTTCGAAAGAAAGGAGTGATGATGGGGATGAGGAGTGGTCAAGAAAGATTGGGCAAAAGCAGCTGACCATTGCTTTTTATTTATTATTTTTTCTTCTTTCACCTTTAGAAAGGAAAAAACCCTTTTCTCCCTCTCCCCGCAATTGTTTTATTTCTTATAATAAAATACCAATTAATAAATTACTAATAAAAGGTTGTGAAATTGGTGGTGGTTTTTATTCAGGAACAGAAAAGGACACCTCCACATTCGCCTTTCTCGCCATGCTAACTATAGTGCTCATGCTCACGCTGTAGCTGGCTGCCTGGTCCAAGTCGTCGACGCTAATGATGCGGAGTCCGCTCTCTTTAATCAACTTTTTTGCCTTTTCAACCTGTGTTCCTGCACTCTCCCGTTAAGTAATTCCCCAGTCATAGTTGACCTTGTAATCTCACCACTAGGGGCATATCCAAGCTTAGTTGATTGACAGCTGCGATAATTCCTTCAGCAATTATGTCGCATCTCATAATACCACCAAAGATATTCACTAGAACTGCTGTTACTCTGGGATCCGAGCTGATCAACTTGAAGGCTTCAGTTACTTGTTGGGCCGTTGCTCCTCCTCCTACGTCTAGAAAGTTTGCTGGTTCTCCTCCGTGTAATTTGATGATATCCATAGTAGCCATTGCCAATCCAGCACCATTTACTAATTATTCTTGTTATTAGCAAGTGGAATAATAGGAAGTATTTACCAAGACAACCAATATTTCCATCCAAATGAATATAATTTAAATGAAACTTTGCCGCAGCTACTTCTCTTGGATCTTCTTGCGAAATATCTCTCAAAGAAAAGACATCTTCTTGTCGATAATCAGCATTATCATCAAAGTTGATCTTTGCATCCATACACAAAACTATAAGACTCACCGATTTTAATCCCAAAAGTATTCAAAAAGAAAACCTTTATGATCACTGGTTTCTGCCAAGGGATTGATTTCCACCATGGTAGCATCACGTTCCAAGAACAACTTGTATAATTTCTGCATGGTATCAACTGCTTGATCCACACAAGAAGGGGTGAATCCCAAATTTTCTGCTAATTCTCTAGCCTTGGTTTCACTTAATCCTAATAATCGTAGAAGGGAATTGACAGGGGGATGAGAAGAATTTAGAATTAGAAACCTTTGTTTATATCTATTGGAAGTGTAAGAATGGCCTCTGGAGTTTCAGCAGCGACTGTTTCTATATCCATGCCACCTTGAGCACTAGCAACAATGACAGGTCCTTTAGTGGCTCTATCCATCAAAATGGCAAAATAATATTCATGTCGAACAAATTTCCTTTCACAGATATAAACCTATTCGTTGAAATTAGTGGGGCAAAGTGGGGTAAAAAAAAGTACAATATTGCAAGGTTTTCCATGAGAACCCGTTTGCTTAGTCACCAGCTTTTTCCCCAACATTTTTTCCGCATACATTTTCGCCTCCATTGGTCTGTTCAAATCAGGGAGGATTAGATCAAAAGGGCAAATAAGAGAAGTACGAAGAAATCAATTTCACGCCTCCTTGCAATCCACTTTCGAATTTCCCTTTTCCTCGACCTCCAGCCAACACTTGCGCTTTAATCACCAAATCCATGGTGTTCAGTCCTTCTGCTACTTTGACAGCTTGTTCAGGTGTCGTTGCAGGTCCGCCCATGGGAATTCGCACTCCATACTTTTCTAAAAGCTGCATGGATAGATATTCATGGATGGCCAGGTTTCTGCGAGGTGGCAGTAATCTCGACTTGTTTAACTAAAAGGAGGTTATTTCCATCCAATCTCAACATGAGTGTACGTTTCTGATACTAGAGGTGGCTAATCGAAACATTTGCGATAATCAAATTCACGTGATGACATGTAATCTTTATTTTCTCAACAAGAGAGATGTTCCGGTCATTTCTTTCGGAATTGGCAATCCCATCACGTCCAAAACAGTTGGAGCCACATCACACAACGCAGCATCAGCTTTCTCAATAAAGCTCAACTTGGGCAGGTTCGCGGGAGTTGCCATAATAAATGGGACTGTGTTGTTCATAGTAACAGGCTAATAGAAGTGGTTACCTGGAGCAGTAGTATGGGCCGTGTGCGGTTGTCCAGTGGTCTTTTCCAACATCTTCTCCGCATTTCCATGATCAGCGGTAACAAATAAAACTACGCCGTTAGCTTTACATGCTTCCCAAATAACTCCAATTGCTTGATCTATAGCATGTTAAAGGTGTGAGAGTAGCCAGTGAAATGGAACCTGTAGCTTCGACTCCTTTGATCGCAGCTTTATAAACTCCAGTATGTCCCACCATGTCCGGCGGTGCAAAGTTACACATCACAAAATCATACTTTCCCATAGCCACTGTTTCAGCAACCTTTTCCCCAACCTCCAAGGAAGACATTTCAGGCTTTAGATCATAAGTTGCGACATTTGGTGAAGCGACCAGGATGCGTTCTTCATTTTCAAATTGCACTTCCTGACCTCCGTTAAAGAAGAAGGTAACATGCGCATACTTCTCGGTTTCTATCAATACTGTTATTAGAAGAGAAGGAAGGAGGAGATACCTGCAATATGAATTTGCTTCTTTTTCAGCTTGGACAAAGTCTCTGCCAGTACCATGTCCATGGTTTGTGGAGGAAAAGCGACAGGGAAAGGAAAATCTGCTTTGTACTGTGTCATGCTGGTGATGTGTAAACCTGTCAACATATTCCAAGTAACAGGCACAGACGGATCTAACTGGCCCAGTACTTGACATATTTCCCTCATTCTATCGGATCGATAATTGAAGAAGAAGAGTGTATCATTTTGTTTTAATAAACCCTCGGTGCATAAAGTGATGGGCTTTAGAAACTCGTCAGTTTCATCACGAGCATATCTCGCTTGTACAATCTTGATACGTCAATAAGCAGCTCTCAATAACCTACATCTAAGGCATCAGTGGCCATATCTCCTCCGTTAGTTAAACCCTCAACGGCAATTCGAATTCTTTCCCAACGTTTATCACGATCCATGGCATAATATCTTCCTGTGATAGAAGCCAAGGTACCATAATTTATTTCCTTCATATAATCCAAGAGTTGTTTGATATAAACAACTAGATTTTATAAGTTTAGGGTAATGCGTTCATGGAATACCAGCAGAGCGTGGTGGAGTATCTCTTCCATCACCAAAAAAGTGTACAAAAGTTTTAGGAACGCCTAATTTCTTCGCTGCTCGTAGCAAGGCAAATAAATGACGAATGTGCGAATGCACTCCACCGTCAGATACCAAACCAAGCAAGTGCAATCTCCCATTTTTATCCTTCGCCCGTTCAAAGGATGCCTTGACTTTTGGAAGTGTATCAAAGGCATCTTTTTCCACAGTCAAATCAATTCGGACAATATCCTATGCTCCTCACTCAGCACAATCCTTAAAATGGTGGTATAAACCTGATAAACTACTCTTCCAGCACCAATATTTAAATGACCAACTTCGGAATTGCCCATTAGGCCATCTGGCAAACCCACCGCCAATCCATGTGCCGAAACCGAAGTAAAGGCATGATCCTTGGCCAAACTTGTCATTACTGGAGTCTTGGCATTTCTAATAGCATCACCCTTAGGGTCTTGGTCGGCGGATATGCCCCAACCATCAATAACAACCAAGCAAGTTTTCGAAGTCATTCAGTTTGAATTTTCTGGTATATATATCAAAGTTGATTGAGAAATAATTTTTCCCTTTCAATCCGAGATATCAACAACAATTTTATTTCTAATTTTCCGAAGTCACATGATTTTACGATAAGATTCCAAGCGAATTTGAACGTTCAGGGATTGGAACAATATAATTATTTTCATGTTGCAATATCCTCAAACAACAATACCCTGTATTGTAGATATATATATTTTTGCGCATCCCTGAATAGGGGTGGAAACAGAAAAGAGAGTTTTTATTGTAAAAAGTAAGAGTGAAAGTATATGCATTTCATAATACGAGCCATTAATCGTCGCCTACGGCTCCTTTGTCTCGAATTTGTCCTAACTTCGGAATAAAACTGACGTAAACCCGGGATGGATAAGATGCTTAGGATTAAAAATATAAGTGTCTTTATTGTCCCCTAATTGTAAGCTATTCTTAAATAGCTGTCTTTCCTAAGAATACTAGAGATCGATAAGGATCTCAACTAATAATAGATCTATGCTAATGATAGATCTATGTGCATGACGGTGTTAACTGTAGTGCATACATTCACATATAGATGAGATATATAGGTGGAATGATCATAAAAATAAAAAAACTTAACTACTTTCTAACACTCTGCATACATTCTACTCCTCTCTGCTAACAGACGGTACGTCGAAAACTGTTGAATGAACTTTAATATCTTGTAAATAAATTTAGTGAGACACCAAATAAAAATTAAGCTTTTTGTCTCTTACCAAATACACTTGTACTTCCAACTCTCTCCACTTCACACAAATTCAATCCAACCACTCTACTTGTCCTGACAGACAAGTT